>NW_017550151.1:599983-626519 GCF_001854935.1 Bemisia tabaci | reverse complement strand
AGACATTTCAAATCTACATAGTTTTCTGAACACTCTCATATAAGTTTCATGGTGTTCCGTGTAGTTCCGCGCTTTTGCGGCTCTATTAAAGCCAGGAAAAGTAAACGGTCTTGGGCACTGTTTTCAACGAGCAATTATAATACTTAAATAATGATTTTGGAGAAATCAACGGTCATATTTCCTTTCTCTGGCCTTTGGCATCTCGTTTCATCCAGAGATGACCCTTTTTCGCCACGAAGTACTCTAAAAAAAAGCAATTCAGTGGCACCACTCCTGATGGCGAGATTGAGGCTGGACGTTTACCGGCTGCAATCCCTATCATTTTAGCGACCAAAAAATTTATTTTTGTGATAACATGATAGATACGTAACCAGTGGGTGCCTGTGGACCCACTCTGACCATAAATAACACCATTTGTTGACTTGATATATGGGGGGTTTTGAGCAGCTAGATTGGGGTTTTGACACACTGTGCCCGGGCCAGAAAACTGGTACCAGGGCCCGAGATGGGATGTGGCGGGCCTGTGTAGCACACACTGGAAAAAAAACACATTGGATCTAGACTCCAGACTCTTGAAAACATTGACAAGAAAAAATACTCTTGATTCAATCGGATTTTTGCTTAAATCAAGAACCAAGCCTCTTAATTTGAGCGGATTTCCTTTTGATTTAAGCTTAAATCTGATTGAATCAAGAGTATTTTTTCTTGTCAATGTTTTCAAGAGTCTGGACTCTAGATCCAATGTGTTTTTTTTTTTTCCAGTGCAATGACGATTTGAAGATGGTTTTAACATATCTTTGAAAACGGATGAAATGTTTGATGGGTGTTTTTTTTTTCTTCTTTTTTTCCAATAACGGGGGGAAATCTAAAACATTCAAAAAGTTTTTGGGATACGTTATTGTTAAAAGTATGGATTTTAAAATGCGTGGTTATCATTTTTAAAACAATTTCTAATATGGTTTTCGAAATTCATACACACTTGATTATTAAATATGTTTTAATATCTTCGTTATTAAAAAGTGGGGTTATTGATAAAATGTTACTAACGACTTTGACTAAAATCAGACTAACTGCATTTTTGCCTAACTTTCACGCATGATTTATTTTTTCAACAGAGAATTATTTTATTTTTTAGAACATGTTCACATTCAAGTTTCAGTGCTGCTTAGTCTCTTGCTCAACACATAAAACAATTAGAGACGGTTAGGCGGTTTAATCCGACCATTTAATTTAAACTATTAATTTTTATTACCAAAGATAAGAAACAAAATTTAATATTTACAACATGTTTACAAGAATTAAGAATAGGTACTCAAGTCGTTTTCTGATTCTCCGCTATTTTTTGGAGAGAGCAAGGCCAAAAAAATCTTCGGGCCTTCATTTTTTGTGACTTCAATATCAAAATAAAACATTGGTATAAAATAAAATTATTTTTTGGTATACTGTTACGGAGCTCTTACGTCTCCTTTCCATTCGCGTTCTTCCCATCGAGCATCGATATTTGGCACGGAATCATGAGGAGAAAACATGTATATTTGTGCTGTAATTTTCACCCTTTCCAACGGTCCATTATTCAAATCTCTTTTTCTGGTCAGTGGGAGTAGCGTGCATTCACAGTTAATTGCCTCAAATTACAGCCCCGGAGCGGAGCCAACTAGAGGCACGACCGAACTCCTCATGAAGACATCTCGAGGAACACCGGAACTAACTGACGTAATGATGCAGTGTGAAGAAAAATTCGCGACCGTCGTTTTTTGCACGGTCAGGCTAGCAAATGAGTAACTAAAGCGTGGTTGTCAATTTGAATTGGAATAGTTTATTGCATCATGTCTCAATATGACCGACACTATGACTATCCCCGACAAAAATGGTTTCATGCGCTCATGACCAGAAAGGTAGGTCAAATTAATGCCATCACCTAAATTTTGGGTAAGTACCAGCTCAGCCCGTATTAGAGACTAACAATTGGACGTATTTCTATCAAACGGACCTAAGCGCCCTAGGGCGAGGAAGGTAGAGGGGGGCTTGGATTGGCGGCGGAATCGGGCGTCCGGCTTATTCCGTCCTACAGTTCCTACACTCGCAATGCTTTTCCATGGCGCTTGGATCCGTTTGTCAGAGCGCGCTATCCGGGATTCTAAATTCCACAAAAGGAACTCAAACTGGCGCTTAGTTCCGTTTGATAGAGATACGTCCAATTGTGTCATGCTAAAAGGAAAAACGTCATTGAAATTTCTAGGGAAGCGAATCTTGTCGAGCTGGGTCGAAAACTGTTCAAACCATGCTCACCATAATTATATCGATCGTTGCCAGAATTCATTGCGCAAAAACTGACGATTTACCTTAAACAACCTTTGGCATAGTTATCATCTTATTCACACTGGAAAAAAAAAACACATTGGATCTAGAGGCCAGACTCTTAAAAACATCGACAAGAAAATATACTCTTGATTCAATCAGATTTAAGCTTAAATCAAGAACCAAGCCTTTTAATTTGAGCGGATTTCCTTTTGATTTAAGCTTAAATCTGATTGATTTAAGAGTCCTTTTTCTTGTCAATGTTCTCAAGAGTCTGGACTCTAGATCCAATTCGTTTTTTTTCCAGTGCATCATCGAATTATCGGGTGCAACATGCATATCAAACTTGTTTAAACAGTCTCTATTTTCCCATTCCGTATGGTCTAAATTGGTCCATATGTACGAGGCGTCGCGGAAGGGACGTCATACAGAAACCACGAATACAAGTACTCAGCCGTCCTAAAATAAAAGCCATATGGACCTTCAGGCGTTGCCAAATTTCCTTTGGTAAATAATGAATTTTCGGAAAATTTGTTGATATTTCTTTCCTAATTTCTCAGATACTTCGTCATTTCCCGCACGAAGGAACGTACCTTCATTCCAAGGTTGCAACATTAACACAAACAATTCAATTTTTTACAAGAATATAGCTGTAAAATTTCTGTCCAAAACTTCTCTGATTTTTGCATGAGATCCAAAGAAAAATTACTGAAAATTTCAGTTAGAAATTTCAAAAGTTTTCTTGGTGAAAGAGCAATTTGCGAGGGGAAATTTGGCAACATTGGAATGTAGTTACGTTCCTTCGTGAAGGGAACGACGAATTTTGATCGCAATTTGATCTAAATAGTCTGAAAATTTCAAGAAAAAATATTCACACTTTCTTCAAAACCGAATATTTTTTGAGAGGGGATTTGGTGACACGCGAACGCTTTTACGGCGGTTTTCTTCAGCACGGCAGCAAGGAAAAGCACCGTATAAACATTCGAGAGTTGCCAAATTTCCTCCTAAAAATGTTGAATTTTGGAGAGAGTTGTGAATATTTGTTCTTGAGATTTTCAGATTATTTAGACCAAATTGGGAACAAAATTATCGGAAAAATCGGAAGAGAAATATTTACAAAATTTCCCGAATATTCATTCATGATTTACTGAAGGGAATTGGGCAACACCTGAGGGTTCATACGACGTTTTTCCTCTGCACGGCAGTATTCTGCCGTGCCAAGGAAAAACGCCGAATGAACATTCGAGAGTTGCCAAATTTATCCTCAGAAAACAAATATTCTTGAAGAAAGTTATCAATATTTTTCCTTGAAATTTTCAGGAACTTAAGGTGAAATTGCGAACATAATTACCTGAAAAATCGGAAGAGAAATATTTACAAATTTTCCCGAATATTCATGATTTACTGAAGGAAATTTGGCAACGCCTGAGGGTTCATACGACGTTTTTCCTAGGTGCGGTATTGCACCTAGACGCCGACTCTCACGATCGCTGGACGATTCCGCGAATCCGCGGTGGCCTCGACCTTCCCGCGTCCCGCGTCGGTGGCGTCGCGGCGCGTCAGAGAAAGTGGCGTCGGGCGTCGGCGGGGGATGGGGAACCGGGATCGTGTGTGAACCGGTGGGTCGGATCTCCCGGGTCAGAGAAACCGGTCCCGAGAGTCCAGATCGGTGCGGTGACCGGCAAGGCTGCCCGGAAGCCGGTCCTCGTAACCGCCGCCGCCACGTCACGGAGCGCTGACCGCCGGCATTTTTCGCCGTGACGTCGCCGGCTGCGAGGTGACATCACACGCTAGGGTCATACCGTCGTTCCCTGACCGAGGGAACTCAACTCCATCCCTAAATTGAATCAGTGAGTTCGAAAACACACCAACTGGGGTTTTCTTCGATGTTCGCTTTTTTGTCATGGGAACGGAGTTCCCCATGATATTAGAATCGTTCCGTTGCTTTCGCTATGGGATTCCCTATACCTCTGCGACCTTGAGCGTTTCGCCCAGTCTCCGATTTTTGGTTGATTTTCCGATGTATCAAAAACCGTTGTATTTTTTAGCCAATCATGTCTCTACGTCAAGTTGTGTTGATTGCTAAAATTCGCTTTCAGCGAGTTTTTTTCCACCTTGAGATGTCGTGTCTGACTGGTAAATCTGCGCAGAACCACGAAGTTCCGTTTTTAGGCAAATTCTTTTTTTTGGGAGGTTCTGATTGGTTATTTTTCGTCATCAGTTTCGTTGGTGCAAAAGATCGCCTACCTCGGTGTTCTTGAGAAGCCGCCATTATCCCACCTCAAATTCGAAAAATAGAAGTAAAGAAATAATAACCATCGTACAAGGTGGAAAATTGTTCTGGAGGACTCGTTACGGATATATGAGCCAAAATCAGAACTCGATTGATTGATTTAATCCATGAATACAGAAATATTGCCTCAGCTTACTGCCGCGATAGCAAATGCATGATGAGATGAACCTTGAGACACATGATAGCATAGGTAAACAATGTCTCACAGAGAGAGGCGCTTAGCTCATTTCTTTCATATCTCAGGAGCTACGAAGCGTCGAAAACAACTCTTGTGATAAGCCCCGCCCACCGTCAGAGTCTTTTGTAGGCTATTTTTACGCTCTTGATCGCGGAGCCGTGATAGCCTGGTTGACTAAGTCGCCACATTTTTATGAAAAGGAGGGGCACTAGGCAATCGGGAGTTCGATACCCAACGGTGGGTGTTACTTTTTAATGGTTGTATTGAATGTTTTAGACTAATCATCAAAAAATACTTAATACTAGATGATAAATGTGCGACAATTTTCTCGTGAGTTAATATGTTAAACATAAATACTGGAATATACCTCCTTCATACAATCAGCCACATTGTTCCCCCAAATTAATGACGTTATTTTCTTTTTTCAATAAAGTTAATTTGCATTCAACGTTCGTAAGTTAAGCGAAAAGTACCTATTGATACAAATAGAAAGACATGAAAATAGTATGTCTAACATTTCAGTTGTTTTTTTTTTATTATTTATTTTTTGTTTTTTTGTTTTTTCAATAAAACAAATTGACTGGGACTAGAATTATTGTATCTCTGAAGACAAAAGCTAAGTTTTTTGATACAGAAATACTAATATATTCATCCTTTATATAATCAGGGAGATGTTGACCCAAATATTGATGTATATTTTCTCTGTTCGCCCAAATTAATGATGGTATTTTCTTTTTTCAATAAAATTAATTTACATTCCACATTCTTGAAGCAATATTTTCTCCAAAATTCAGCTAAAAATAACAATTTATACCTACTCAAAAAGTAAATAAATAAATAAATAAATAAATAAATAAAGCAATGACATGAAAGTAGTATAGGTAGTACACATCTAACATTTCAGTTACATCTATTTGAATGAAAAAAAATGGCAACTTAGGAAGCACATAGGTCACTTACTATGCGTATTCGGGCATATGCGTAGAGTAAAAATATCATACTTTACGCCGAAAAAACGAAACTGAAAGTTAAATGCGTTAACTTCCGAAAACCATACATAATCCAACGGAAATAAATAATTGGTAAATAACAGCTTTCTTGTATGCAAAGAAAAAAAATTAAAAATGTTAAAAAAGAGATGTCGACACAAAATTACATAGCCCCTTCAATTCTGAAGATACTACAAACGAACTGTACCTTAACATTTTCATATCCCAGAAGCAAAAGTTCCTATGACGAATATTGCTATCGCTAGCGATTGCAAAAACCAACTTGTTACGGTTTAGTAACACTTGGATCGCATTTTGCAAAAAGGAACCACAAGAATTCCAATGTTGCTATGATTGCGCAACTTTTTAACCTTGCAACTATAGACTGATCAACTAATTTACATATAAATGTATCTTCACCCTCAATAAACTATAAATTCAAGTCAAAAATTACCTGGGGAAATTTAACTTTTTGCTTGATGTCAGTGATTTTATTACAAAGATTGTCTTAGCAACATTGGAATCCTCTTGGTTCCTTTTTGCAAAATGCAATCCACTTATGGATAGAAGTATCTGCACGCAAAAGGAAATTTCGAAATTGCAATCGGAAGTGCTCGAAACAGCGACGGAGAAAGGGAAAAATTGAGGTATTTCATTGGAAAAACCAACTTTTGGCCAATTCAAGGGAAACAGGTGACCATCCGATTTTGCTGTTTTCTTTTTTTGGTTCGGTATACATTGTACCAACAACTTATAAAAATATTCAAGCGTTATTCAGGTCGAAAAATATAAATTTTTCAGGGCAAACTGTGAAAAATGAATGGGCTCGCTTGGAAATAGAGATGCGGCCTTACTTCAGAGGACGATAAGGGACTATGTCCCCGCCCGGCAAGGGAGCAATGTGTACGTTGCCGCAACGTTGCAAGGCAACATTTTTGATGATATTGCTTTGTAAAGGTAAAGCAGCAACGTTTAAGCAATGTTTCAGCAATGTTGCCTGACATTATATTTTAGATAATATTTTCAAAACGTTTTTAGAAATGTTTCTGGAACATTATTAAAAAACGTTTCAATAAATATTTCTTAGATATATTGTGACAACGTTGTTAAACATTATTAGTCAGGGAGAAACACGATTTGACCCGGAACAAATTGCTGAACAAACTTTTCCTATGTAAACGTCATCAGTAGGTCCTCCTGAACAACATACCAAAAGTTTACCACGGTCCGACCCCGGAACACCCCCCAAAATGCCTAAATTTCAAAATGGCGGCCATAATAAGGCCTCTGGGATTTCGGTTTTTTAAAATGCGCATATAGTGTCATGTGAGGTATCAATCCCTGTGTAATTTTGGTCTTGGAACTCAGATGTGAGGTCAAGCAGATGCTGTGCTGCAAATCGGAGGGGACACTTTTCCACTGTTTCAGGTGTTCTCCTTTCTGTTGTTTCTCAACAGATGATTTTCTCCAATCAATATAAGGGAATGCGCCCTCATACAATGTCGCAAAAATATGTATATGTATATACAAAAATAAACAAAAATTAATTGATAGATAATTCAAAAAATAAAAAAATTAACAATAAAAATATACAAATGAAGATAAAATTAAAAAAAATAAAAAAATATATTAAAAATAAAAAATAAAATAAAAAAAATAAATATAAATAATTAGAAAATAATTTAATACAAAATAAAAATACCAAATAATTATAATAATAAAAAATAATTGTAATATAATTAAATAAATAATTAAAATAATAATAATTTTATTTAAAGAAAATGAATATATTTATTCAATTCTTTTTTAATTTTTTTTTCATACTCCTTTTTTTTAAAAACTTGATCTTCCTAATATTATGTTCAGTATCCTTCGTTGTAGAATTATGCACAGAAATGCAAGAATATCATTGCTTTCTATCATTGAACCAGATCTAGGGATGTTTATTAATGCTAAATAACCATACTCTATCACGCGAGCGTCCGTAGCTGAGTGGCAGCGACACACGGGCGATCACTGAAGTTCAGCAACGTCGAGCGTAGTTAGTACTTCGATGGGAGCCCGCTTGGGAACCCGGGCGGAGCGCGGCTACTATCGGACTTAGAGTGAATTTCGGGTGCCTAAGAAACGCTTCTCTGCGGTCCACCTTGAATTCTAGGAGGAAAAATGCTGAGTACTCCTAAAATAAATCACCGAAATTTTTTCACCGTATTTTTGCAACATTCCCATTATGTTGCTAAAACGTATTTTTGCAACATTCCCATTATGTTGCTAAAACACATTGCAGACACATTGCCAATTACGTTCATGCAAGCTGACAAAATTACACGTTGTGGCAACGTTACCACAACGTTGCCCGAATACGTAAATGGCGAAATTGCAACGTTTTGGCAACGTTGCCACAACGTAATTTTGCCGGGCGGGCAGTCCAATGCTTTGTTCAAGAAATGATCGATCCTCGTCATTGCTTCATCTCCACAAATTTATTAATGTGCAAATGATGGCACGCTCCGGTATCAAGGTTCTGTGACAAAGCCCTCTTTGTCTTAAGAGTCTGCAAAATGTATACATCATAGTGATCAAACGTCCAACTACTCAGAAAAATGGCTCGCGGAGCGAGCCGAATGTCACGCGCGTAGCGAGTGAACGGGGGGTTCAGGGGGCGCAGCCCCTTGGCAAAGCCGTGACGGATACGTGAAGCGCGTCCAGAACGGCTAGTACAGCTATAGAGCTATTGTGATTATTTGTAGCATTTCACTACCTAAACTAGAAAGTGGACACCTCAGGATTCAAGAGTGCTAATTGCCATAACCATTTCCTCTTTCAACATACTAAAGAACGTAATTCCGTAAAAATTTTAAAGTAAATATTTCAAAGTAATTTTGGATAATTGCGCCGAACACAGTGCGGTCAAACACGCATATTCGTGTCTATAAGAACGCAAGAATACTTCGCGCATTGCGCCAAACAGTGCGGTTCGCGAGAGGCACATGTTAGCGCCTTCAAGCCCGCAGGAAAACTTCTCACATTGCGCAAAACGGTGCGGTCGGCGCGAGGCGCATATTAGCGCCTATAAGGTCAAAAGAATACTTCACGCATTGCGCATATCGACGGCGTAAGTCCGCAATCACATATCTCGTTTGCGGTGTCTGAGAATCTCCGTCTCTATGGCGGCACTTTATACATTTTATTGGCATTTTTGAACCCCTTTTCCATATAACACTACTATATACAACCCAACCATACATGATGCATTATATACTCATCTCCACACCCCAAAATATCTCATAAATCGCAGGAACAGGAGAACATATAGCTGGATGAAATTCAAAGTATTTTTTAAAAATAATGTGACGTGACAACTTTACCAATAAAGTTTAATAAGTGAGAATGATATAAGTGTCTTAATAGTCTCCGCACTTCCCACCCCAGTGAACGGCTGCAATCACCTGGCAAAAACTGAAATGCGTGAGCTTCGCCAATATTTATAGGATTTTAACAAACAGTGACCGTTAAATAATTATATACTTTGCGAATATTACAAGAAAAATCATATAATTGATACCACTAATCTCCGTATTTTTATCAAACCAATGCGACTCGCAAATTTTGAAAAAGTAAATAAAAATACAGAAACTAAATTTGTTACTGATCACTAATTACACTGATTGCTGAATGACGGGCGATTTCAGTGTGCGTAACATGGGTTTCCTGCTGGTTCATAATAGGAGCGCTCGCTATATTTTAAATTTTAAACATTAGGTAGATTACGCTGTAAGCGTAAGGAGAATCAAATTTCCTTCAATATTTTTGATATAGGTACAATACGCACAGCCATCGAGCTGTGAGCTGTTTCAAAATACTAACCAAAACAAAATCGAGTTGGCAGATTATCAATCCATATTTTCGAAAAATTCCTTACGCAAGTACTTTACTTTCACTAATGGAAGGTACTGAAACGTACCTCCTTACCGCATTCTTAATGACGCCTTGAAGTTTTAATCGAGTAGTTTCATGTTCGAGCGTATGTCCGACAAAAAAGTCTACTCAATTTCAAACTTTCTCATTTACAAGATTTGACACGAAACAACACGGCTGTGTTGAGGAAAAACACAGCATGAGCTTATGAACGTCGCCAAATCTCCTGTGATAAAACAAGAATTTTCAGGGGAACTTGCGGATATTTCCCCTCAAAATTTTCAGAGAATCTCATCAAGAATCCAATCTAAATTGTATGAAAATATCAAGAAAAAATATTCACGATTTTCTAAAAAAAAAATTGATATTTCTTCGAGGGGGTTTTGGCAAGTCTGAATGTTCATACGACATTCTTTCCAAGCACGGAAGCTTGAGGCTGCCCACACATAATTCCAATTCTTCAATACTTTATTTCACGATCCGCGCGCAATTAGCTTTAATGCCTGATGATCATAAATTTCCAGAATCTTTAGGCTCCACCGCTCAGTGGGTCGATTCAATTGGAGAAGTCGGACATAACATTTTGGACTAAAACTGTAAATTTTGATGTTTATTTCGTCACAATTTAGGTTTCAATGGGTGTCTCTGGAAGACAAGATTAGGAGAAAACCAATCAGTGGCGTGGCGTGAATTGCGATGTATCGATTGTTATGCCATTCAAACCCATGGCAAAGAATCGATTATTAAGGCGTTCGCTGCGAACACCCTGTTTATCGATCCTTTTCTATGGGTTTAAACGGCATAACAATCGATATATCGCAATTCACGCCACGCCACTGAAACCAATGGAACTACTTTTAGAACCTAAAAGTTTTGTATGAACGGCGTAATAAGCGTTGAAAGTTTCCGAAATTTGTCCGATCTCTCCTATTGACTCGATCCACTGCGCGCCGACGGCGGTTGCAAATAAGTGCGAAGGCGGTAAAAGAGGCAAGCTCATTAGAACCGTCAAACACGACTATGATCACGCACTTCTTCAGCGATCAGTGAAAAAAGCAACGTTGCCACTTTTGCGACATTTGAACGATTTATGTTCAATTCATTCAACGTCATGCTGGCCATTTTTACTATACTGCCGTGCTCAGGAAGAATGCCGTATGAGCCATTAGGAGTTGCCGAATTTCCTTCGACAAAAAAGAATTTTTCAGGAAAATTATTAAATGTTCCTCTCCCGATTTTTCATAGGGTTTCGTTAGTGATTTAACCTAAAAAGTCGGAAATTTTCAAAGAAAAATATTCTCAACTTTCTTCATAAATAAAGATTCTTTTAGGCAGAAATTTGGCAACTTTCGAATGCTCATATGGCGTTCTTCCTTAGCACGGCAGTATACAGCAGTGCCATTTGTATCTTGGCTCAACAGTCTTGAGTCTTTGAATGTCTGCTCAGCGTTAGAAAACACAAGAAAGAGAAAAATGCAAACGGGAAAAGAAGAGAAGAAAAAAGAAGTAGAGAATTAAGAAAAAGCGGGAGGTGAGGAAGATGATGAGGGATAAAGTCAAGAAGAAAGATAAGGAGATATAAAGGAATAGGACAAAAAGGAATAAGAAAGGGAATAGATGGAAGGATAAACCGGAATGGATAGGAAGGGATAAGAAAGAGGGAGGAAGTACAGGAACAGGAAAAATTTCTTTTCCCTTTCTACTTTTCTACCTGTATCTGTTTCCTCCTACCCTTTTTACTTCATTTTCTTCTTTTTTTCTCCTTCTTTACACATTTTGTTGCTCCTCTTTTTTTTATTTTTCTCTTCTCTTTGTGCATTCGTTGCTTCTTCATACTCTCCCTTTTCCCCTGTATCTTCCCCTCCATCTTTTCCATAATTTTCCCATCCTTATTCTTTTTCCTCTCCTTCTTTACTTTATCCTTTTCGATCCCTTATCCCTCCTCTCTCTTCTTCTTTTCCTCTTCTTCTGCTTCTTTCTCCTCATCTACCACCACATATTTTTACCCTCCTTCCCTTTCATCTGCTTCTCCTCTCTCATCTTTGTCTTCTTCTTCTTCCTTATCTTTTTCAGTTCAACCTTCCAACCTCGGAGCAGACATGCACTTATTGCGCTCCTTCATTGGGGAAACTCCGGTTTCGAGCACTATCAAAAACGAATTAAAGTGGAGGCGTCGTTGTTGTCCGCGAGGAGGCGCTCCGGCCCACAGTGGTCCAAGTCAAAAAGAGACGTCGATAACATTTGGAAATGTTAAACGCTTATAACCAGAGACAAATAACTCTGTCTTTCAAAAAATTGAGGTTCTAAAAGTGGCTCTATTGGTTTTCTGGTGAAATTTTCTACTAGAGGCGAGCCCTTACCGTTTCAATGGACCGCTAGACAAGTTTCAAAGATAAGCATTCTGATACACATTTCCTGACGAAAATTTCACGACAAACACGATTTGCGCAACAAAAATTATTGAAATTAACTCCTAACGAAGATATTAACGTTTTAATTTCACATTGATCACGAGGAATTTGAACTGCCCGCTCACAAGAAACTCAAAGCTCTATACGTGAGTCAAATCGTGCACTACAACGGTTTCAGCGAGCTTCTCAATCGAGCAATGTTCATTTCCCACCATGTGTTGTTCAAACTATAAGCAACTTGCCATAGCTGAGCCAAAGCGTCAAGCTTGAGGTTGCCAGATTTTTATATCGCAGAGACTGTCATGATAACATTTAGCGCGCAATGTGAGTCACGTAAAGCATTAAGTTTTCATGAGCGGGTGATTTGAATTCACGCATCAAGAATCATTAAATATCTTCGTAAGGTGTCGGTTTCGGTAATTTTTATTGTGCGCATCAAGTTTTACGTGAAATTTTGGTTAAGATGATTCGATGGACGCCATATTTCGTGTCAGTACGGCATGCGGTATATCGCATCAATTGGTTCCATTTTTTCAGCTACTCGTCATTTTTCTCCAATTTCGAGATCGCAATTCTGCTGTCAGGAGATTAAAGCACTCACTTACCAATTTTAACAAATAAATTCAACGTAATAAAGGCGTGGTTTTTTCTGAGAGAAAACATCGCATTCGATACTGATATCGAAACTGCCCTCGAATGCGATATTTTCTCTCTGAAAAACCACGCCTTTAATACGTTGGATTTCTTTGTGAAAATCGGTAAGTGAGTGCTTTAGTCTCCTGACAACAGAATTGCGATCGCAAAATTGGAGAAAAATGACGGGTAGCCGAAAAAATGGAACCAATTGATGTGATTTATCGCATGTCGTTCTGACACAAAATATGGTGTCCATCGAATCACCTTAAATATCTTCGTAAGGAGTCGATTTCGGTAATTTATTTTGTGCGCATCGTGAAAGTTTGGTTAAGACAAATGTATCGGAATGCTGAAATTCGTGCCTTGTCTAGTAGTCGATTCCATGAGACTGGTTGACTCGATCCACTGTGCGGTCGGCTCCTCGGAGCGCCTGCGCGGTTCTCGTTTGGCTTTTTTCGCGGCGAGCCGCGGTCGAGGCCGGGAATGAGGAGTCAATTGAGGATGACCCCCGGCCGAGGGGTCACCTTTCTCGTGGCCGCCTGCCAATGCCGCCGATCGCCCCGCCGCACGCTGGGTCGAGTCAATCGCAGAAGTCGCACATGAAATTTTTCACAAAAACTCCGAATGGAGATGTTGCATATGGGAGGAATTTGCGATTTTACTGATGACCCTTACGTAAAAGTTCGCGAGAAACACGGTGGTGCCACTGGTTTTCCCTGATATCAACTCCCAAGCTCGAAAAACGCTCTCACACTGAAAAAAAATTCTCGGCGTTTTTACCAAAGTCCGTTGGTACCTTTACCATCTCACTTTTTTGCCAATTATTGGTAATTTTACCAAGACAGACTGGTAAGCTAACCTAAAAACCGGTATTTTTACTGTTTTTTTACCACTTTTATTGGTAATCAATTCCCGGTAACTTTGCCATTTTTTTTTCGGTAATTCTACCACAGTCGATAAAAAATATCGGCGTTTTTACCATGGTCCTGTAAAATTACCGAGAAAGTTCAATAATTTTACCGAGATTTCTCGGTAAAATTACCAATTTCATAAATGGTAATTTTACCAAGAAAAAACTGGGATCAAATAGAACCGTGAATTCTTGGTAATTTTACCATTTTCTTAGTGAATACACCGAGATTTTTTTTTCAGTGCAAGTTGAGGCCAAAATGTATGGGATATTCCACGCTATCCTGAGAGTCTACCTCTACATCAAGACAAACTCTACATGCAAAGATAGGGATTACATGCAAGGAAATACATTAGCAGTGAGGCCGTGTTTTCAGTTTTAGAGTTCCCAAATAAAGTGGCAAGCCTGTCAAGGTATTTGCTCCCTATCTTTGCATGGAGAGTTCGTCTTGATGTAGAGGTGGACTCTCAGGGTAGCGTGGGATATCCCATCCATTTTGGCCTCAATTTGAGAGCTTTTTTTGAGCTTGGGAGATGATTTCAGAGAAAACCAGTGGCACCATCGTGTTTCTCGCGAACTTTTACGTAAGAATCAACAGTCAAATCGCAAAATCCTCACAGATGCAACATCTCCATTCTGATGTTTATTTCGTCACATGTTAAAGTTCGAAGGGTGCTACTGAAAGCAAATTTCACGAGGAAACCACTGGATTCACTTTAAGAGCTTCGAAGTTGTGTAGAAACGGAGTTTCAAGCGTTTAAAATGTTCAAATTTCATCCGACCACTCCTATCGACTCGATCCACTGTGCGCCGCGCTGACCGGGTGAAGACTCGAGAGGTGGACAACGAGGAATAAGTAAAAGTTCCGCCGGCCGACTCGTCCGGTCGGCTGGACCGTTGCCGACGTCGGCCACGCTCGTTTCTAATGGACCGCAGAATGAGCTACAAATTCAAGCATTCTAATACATGTTTCCTCCTCAAAATTCACTAAAAACACGATTTGTGCGCCGACATTATAGTTCGAGAGCCAGACGATATATAAGTTCCGAGAAAAAAACTGATTTTCTCAAAAGTGCCGGGAAAATATTCCGGAATACGCCCAGATTTTCTTCTGAAGATCCATACTAATTTGTAAGCATCAAATGAAGCTGGGGAAAGCTATTTTAAAATAATAATTGTGAAATGGACACATATGCTCCAAAAAAGGACAAAAGGAAAGGTTAAGGAAATGAAATTAGGATATAATTACTCATGCAATCAGAGAGAATGAAACAAAAACATCAGAGAAATTTGTATGCTATAATACTATTAAAAAAAAAAAAAAAAAAAAAAAAAAAAAAAAAAAAAANAAAAAAAAAAAAAAAAAAAAAAATTAAAACCACAAGTGGTCTCATAGCGATTCAGAACTCAAACAATACTATCTTTGATCAGTTTTTAGACCCCCACGCCACCGATAATCTTCTTAGATAAACTTTTGCTACTTCCACAAGTCGAATCACGGAAGGCGATATACGGTTGTCGCTTTCCTCCACTCTATAAGGGACTGACGCTCCAGTCCAGTGAGTTGTTCGAGAGATGATCGATCCTCATCATTGCTTCACCTCCATATAATATTTATTAATGTGCAAGTGATGGAACGCTCCGGTAACTAGGTTCTTGACAAAATTATTTTTGTCTCGAGAGCTTCCAAAATGTATACATCATAGTGATCAAATGTCCAACTAATCAGAAAAATGGCTCGCGGAGCTTACTTACTATAGAGTGTAATTTCGTAAAAATTTTAAAGTAAATATTTCAAAGTAAGTTTGAATAATTGCGCCAAACACAGTTCGGTCAGAAACGCATATTAGCGTCTATAAGATTGCAAGATCACTTCGCGCATTGCACCAAAGAGCGCGGTTGGCGAGAGACGCATGTTAGCGCCTACAAGCCCGCAGGAAAACTTCCCGCATTGCGGAAAACGGTAGCCGAATATCACTCGCATATGAGCGGAGTTCCATGGGGCGCAGCCCCTTGGCTAGCCGTGACGGACGCGTTCAGAGCGGCTAGTATACCTGAAGAATGGAAGATAATTTTGTTTAAACATTTATTCACTTTTTACGAGCTTGTGCTGTTTTAATCGTTCTTCGTTCTTGTAAAAATAAACGATAGGACATAATCCATGGCACAGAGAGAAGCGCTCCCTTACATTCGCTGTCTTCGAACTTTTACGAAAAAGAAAAAAGGAAAAAAAGTATTTCTTTTGGAAGATTCAAGTATTTTGAAATTTTCCAGACTTTATGGATCAAATCACGAACGAAATCTGCCGAAAAATTGGATGAAAAATATTCACAAATTCTCCTGAAAATTCGTCATTTGTCAGATGAAATTTGACAACGCCTGATGGCTCATACGGCGTTCTTCCTGAGCACTGCAGTGCGAGACATCGCTTGGATATCCGATTCGGGACCTCCAAAATATATTGTCGCCGTGCAAGATCCAAACTGCCTTCCTAAGGAAGAACGCCGTATGAACATTCGAGAGTTGCCGAATTTCCCTCGATAAAGCATGTATTTTTAACCACATCAATGCATATTTTTCCTCGAAATTTGCAGGTATTTTAGATCGAATTGCGCACAAAATCGTTGGAAAATTTTGGAAATTAATATTCGCAATTTTTCCCAATCGATTCGGTTTTCATCGGAGGAAACTCGGCAACGTCTGGAGGCTCATACGGCGTTCTTCCTGAGCACGGCAACATACGCCACGCGATTCGTGTCCGCCGCAATCCACCGCAGCGCGATCCGCGATCTGTGATCTATGATCCATGATCGTGACCGCACCTGCCTCCCCCGCCGCCTCCCCTCTTCCCCCGGAGTTGGAAAGTTCAGTCCCGTTGTTTGCGTGTTGAGATAACTTTACACTTACGTGGCGAGATCGACCTCACCGTCTGGGTCTGGCTTCTTCGAACAGGGGTCAGGGTCCGCTCTCGAGAGAGGATTCCAAGGAATCTCCCACTCCCCCCTCCCCGCCCAAGGCGCACTCTTATATTTTCATGTTACCGGTGGAGCCGTAAGTGGATGACGTCATGGTCCTGAGGAGGAGGAGGAAGAGTATCACAGGGTGCCCCGCATAAACCTGCAAGAGGGAAGTGCATAGACAAGAGACCCTCCACTAGTATCTTGGCCATGGTGGAAGCTTTTACTTTCGGGACTTCCGCATTCTACTGTTTACCTACATGGTTGATGTTCAACAACGTGTGGGCAGTTTCGTTTTGCAAACAAGCCGAAAATGGCCAACGTTTGGGAAAGTTGTTTGGCTCATGACGTCATCCGAAGTTCATCATCGACCATGTAGGTAAGTCAACAGCCGAAAATAGGGTGATGACTGTTGCTCCCTAATAATTGTCCATAAGGAATTGTTGAAACCCCGAAAGTAAAAGCTTCCACCTGTCGCTGGGAGGCCAGTGTAGAGTACCTATAGAAAGAGAGTATGGCCACTTGAGTTACCACCTCTGATTGGCTCAGCCATCTTAGGCTGAATGGAGCCCTCAGGACCCAAAAATGGCGGACGCCATAAGTTAATGTAATGCAAAATGACTCAAAATGTAGTTTTCTTTGCTTATCGTAACGAGAAATTTACCCAAATGCACTATTGCGACTTATATACATATTTTTAAGGCTAATCGTGTGCAATTTTTGAGAAAAATTATCTTAAATGTAGTAAGGTTGGCAGCAAGTGCGGTTGGTGATAACCGTCAAAAGTTGGCAATGACCCCCCTCCCATCCACAGAAACCAAAACAAGGCACCGCCATTTTTGGGTCCTAAGCCTCTCCATGGGGCCCAGTGGCCATACTCTCTCAATATAGGTACTCTACAAGAGGGTAGTGGAAGGTCAAATTAAGGTTTATCTACAGCTCCATGAAGTAAGAAATTTCTCCACGCAGAGGGCGCTACCGCTGTGTTTTGATTTTTTGGTCCACGCTATTAGAGTCCGTACAGCTCCACGTGAGTCCTTGAGCTTTTATGAGAGTTAAAGGAATTTCTGTTTAAATCGAAGAATCATAAGTTCTAGCCATGTCCATCATTCCCCCTTAGTCTAAAGGGACCACCCATTTCAACCAATAGGATCGCTCCATATAGAGTCCCTTTATACCCAGAGTTAAGACAACTCGATTATATCAGCTGACTGGCAACCGGCCTTGGTTGGCCATGGAGGCCGAAACGAGTGCACCCTAACGAACGATATTGAGGGATAAGGATCAGGAATCCTGCGATGTCTGTCACACAAAAACAACAACATCAACATATTGATCAATTAAAATGAGAATGAGATTGGTTTGTGAATAATTTCTTAATCTATTTTCATTTTGGACCGATGGAAATAACAATTTACTCTTGATAAACCACAATTAGGTAATATTTTCATTATTCTTGCGTTCACATTCGAGGTACCGCCATCTTGGTGCACTCGTTTCGGCCTCCATGAGCGAGAACCAATCAGAATTGGATTTTTTTTAAGGCCACTTTCAGCCCAACCAAAAGTGAGTTGTCTTAACTCTGGGTATAAAGGGACTCTACTCCATACTGCCTACGCCATCTTCGTCGATAGCATTGTCTATCGATTTCTAGGTATATGCAATAGACTCGTTGAATGGGGACCCTATCGTGGCAACGTAGCGCAATGCAGAGCTTACTTCAAAGGCCCGGCTCAGTGAAAGTCGGATCGGATCGTGAAACTCGTGCATTTCGGTTCGTCCGGGATTCCGGGGATCCGGGGCGGAGGGGGCCGGAGGTTCCGGGGCCCGGATTTCCCGCACCCGAGATCCGAGGAATCTCCGGAGGATGCCTCGGCGCTTCGCAAACCAAAGGCCACGGCTCATGCCACGATGCCGTGTGCGGAGGAAAAACCTTCAGACTCGTATATTCATAGTCGTTCCTACTACATAGTCGTTCCTACTACATAGTCGTTCCTACTACATAGTCGTTCCTACTACATAGTCGTTCCTACTACATAGTCGTTCCTACTACATAGTCGTTCCTACTACATAGTCGTTCAAAGCTACTGGCAGGGCCGGATTAAGGGGATGGCCATATGGGCCGCGGCCCATGGCGCAAAACTATAGGGGGCGGCAAATTTTGCAATTTTTTTTTAAATGTAGGTATGAAAAAATCGAATTTAGAAAAAAAATTACTAACGAGGAAAGGCGACAAAATCTCTCATGTCCTGAGAGTACAGTAATTTCTAATTTTGTCGTCTATCAGTGAGACAAGACTGCGCACCTTCAATTAATCGAGTTAAGAGAGAAACCAAACACGCAATTTGGCCTGGAACGGCGCGACTCGGAGAGAAATGATGACGAGGACTTGAGATGAAAAGGAGAAGCCCTCGGCGCGGCGCGGCGGTCGGCATGTAACACATGGCGCCTACAAGACCACACGAATACTTCACGCATTGCATCAAACACAGTGCGGTCATTGCGGACAGCGTGAAACGGATGGCGCCTACAAGAATGCATGAATACTTCACGTATTGCGCTAAAGACAGTGCGAGTGCGGTCAGCGTGAAACGCTTAGCGCCTACAAGACTGTCGGAATACTTCACGCATTGCGCCAAACACAGTGCAGTCTACGCGGCGCGGCGGTGGAAGTTAACATCGTTAAACTACATTTATGTTTGTTCTTTCATAATTTTTTCGTTCATTTCTTATGAATGGAAGGCCTTGTCCACACAGAGATAAGTTCACGGAACTTAACTTTCGCGCAAAGTCCCGTGAACTTTCGCTAGTAGTGTTGACAGGACTTTCCCAAAAAATGTGTCCAACACAAGTAAACGCGTCTTCTGCATCCTTCCCCCGCTGGCAATTTCCATTAATGGTTTTTATTGATGTTTCAAAACGAGTGAGAAGGGGGCGGCAAAATACAGGTGGCCCATGGGCGGCAAGTAGGTAAATCCTGCCCTGGCTACTGGTCCTACTGGCCCTGGTACTCCATTGTAGATTCTCCTCGAAGGATATTTTACGGCGATAAGGCAATGACGCACGTACTCATCGATACGCGATCCGTTTCCATCTCTCACACTCTCATTTTCGGTGTCCATTTCCATTTGGGCCCTATTGTTCTTTTCCTTCTTCGTCTCCTGTCAGGCTGGATGATATCTTGATTGAATCCTCCAACAGACAACTGCTACACGGCAGGATCATCCTGTTCGTCGGCTACCGTAGCAGAGCGTTTATCGGATTAAGAGCTTACGTCAACGCTGCCGTCCTAAAGAAGAACGCCGTATGAACATTCGAGAGTTGCCAAATTCTCTTAGATAAAACGTTTATTTCTGATGCAAGTCATGAATAGGTATTTTTCCCTGAAATTTTCAGGGACTACAGGTGAAATTGCGATCAAAATTATATGAGAAATTGAGATGTTGCATGTGTGAGGAATTTGCGATTTTACCGTTGATTCTTAAGTAAAAGTTCGCGAGAATCACGCCACCGGTTTTCTCTGAAATCATCTCCCAAGCTCAAAAAAAGCTCTCAAGTTGAGGCCAAAATTGAGGGGATATCCCACGCTATCCTGAGAGTCCACCTCTACATCAAGACAATCTCTCCATGCAAAGATAGGGAGCAAATACATTGACAGGGCTGCCACTTTATTTAGAGACTCTAAAACTGAAAACACGGCATCACCGCTAGTGTATTTGCTCCCTATCTTTGCATGGATAGTTTGTTTTGATACAGAGGTGGACTCTCAGGGTAGGATGGAATATCCCCTTGATTTTGGCCTCAACTTGAGAGCTTTTTTTGAGCTTGGAAGTTGATTTTGGAGAAAACCAGTGACATTATCGTGTCTCTCGCAAACTTTTACATATGATAATCAACAGTCAAATCGCAAATTCCTCACACATGCAACATCTTTATTCTTTTTTCTGTTTTGGATATCACTCATTTTGATCTGAAGATGATTTACTTAAAGTATCGCGAATTGAAAAACGAAATATGTCAGTAAACTAATAGCTCAAAATTCCGTAAACAACCCAGAGTGTGCTCTTTTCCCAATGAAAATATGATAAAGTATGGTGCCCGTATGAAATTTGACTATTTCTCTGGATAGTCCAGAGAGTGGTTCATTTTTTTGTACTTGCCGTCGACGTAAGGATGTGTAAGATGCAAGAGGAACGTTAGATCTTTCCGGTTGCAGTTCAGACGCTCAAAATGGCATAATTTTCACTTCATCTATGAAGTGATTAATAGTCCTTGATCTTGAAGTGCCTTCAAATTTACGTAACGCAATATACGTTTCAGTTGTGCGCCCAGTGTTGTTGTAAAGAGGAGGGGTAGTGGAGTGTGTACCGCATAGCGTAACCGTGTATCGATCGTGAAGGAGCTCTGAAATTATGCGTAACTCGATCTGCGATGTTTCAGATTCACTACTTCAGAAGATGTCTAATCATTGTTTTCCCGGAAAATCTCGTGTGAGTTTTCTTCACTCTTCCAGGAATAAATTCAGAGGATTTCCTGCAAAACGTCTGGTGATGTTGTTATTTTCTTTAAAAAAAGAGATCGGGACTTTCAAATGGACGTATTTATGCCAAACGCAACTATGTCCATTATGACATGAGCCCCGAGACCCATAAGGATATATGCGTAACAGGGCTCACGTCATAATGCGCATGGTTCCGTTTGGCGGAAATACGTTCAAATAATGCGATCGGGGTAAACGTTTTTTATCACTATGCCATCTATATTGTATGTTACTGTTGTTATTGTGTGTCGTATTGTATGTATTGTATTGTTGGAGAAAGCTCATTCGCTCATAATACATTCATAAATTCGGGACCCTGGACTTGAAAGACTAGAATTCTTGCTTTCCCTCAAAACGATGATTTAAACAGGACCCTTCGATGAGATATGAATCGAACATTTTTAATCCTGACATAAATTCTAATTTATTTCTCAAATGTGTCTAGTTTATGTGCCCCTTTGCCGTTTTTACGAGGATTGTTCAATATAGACTGTCGGAAATTTAAAAAAAAATTGCCAAAAAATTGATCAATCGTTTTGAAAAATTCTTTGAGTTTCGACTTTTTGACTCTTCGTTCAATCACCTTAAGGTGCAATACATATTTTCCAGTGCTTACTTTTTTGACTTTTCAAACACGTGTTCAAAACCATCCTTCGCTAGATGTTTGATGCCCGCCTCCATTGGGCACTGCTGTTGCCACTGGACCAATAGGGGCATAATTTCCTTCCTCAAAGTGATTTTTGGTCCGAGCGTACAAATGTAAGTAATACGGGATCATACACTGGAAAAAAATACATTGGATCTAGAGTCGATACTCTTGAAAACATCGACAAGAAAAAATACTCTTGATTCAATCGGATTTTTGCTTAAATCAAGAACCAAGCCTCTTAATTTGAGCGGATTTCCTTTTGATTTAAGCAAAAATCTGATTGAATCAAGAGTACTTTTTCTTGTAAATGTTTTCATGAGTCTGGGCTCTAGATCCAATGTGTATTTTTTTCCAGTGTAGTTGGACTGTAAGACGAATGAAGTACCATTCTAGAATTTTCTTTGGCTAAGAAGCTTCGTGACACTTACTGTAACTTACAGCTGGTACTGAGGGAGAGAACAACAAGCACGAACATTAGGAAAATTAAGAAAATCGTCGTGCATCGTCCTCCTGACGAAAGAAGAAACCTAAATTTCAATGTTGCGGAATTTTTTCTCGCGAATTGCATTTTTACCAAGAGAATCTTTAGGGGTTTTCACTGAATATTTCAATGATTGTTCTTCCAGTCTCACAAAAAAATCATAAAAAATCAAAAAATAAATTACCACTCTATCACTGATCCAGTGGCGAGGTGTGAATGATGCATTATCGAAGTTTCCCCACTTGAAGCTAGGGTAAAAGATCGATTATGAATATGAAGGTGTTTGTTGCCAACGCCCTGTTTATCGATCCTTTTCACTGGGTTTAAATGGTACATCAATCGATGTATTCATAGCACGCCATGCCACTGCTGATCATTTTTTCCATCTCCCTCCTGCTTTGTATCAATAAGCACCGTGCGTAATTGTAAATTATTTCATTTTTAATTTAACTATTCGAGGTTAGGTGAGGATAGACTAGGTTAGGGTAGTTTTGGTTTGGTTAGGTTTGGTAAATACATAGAGTACATGGAGTCGTAATGTAAGTGGGAGAGCTTGCGCCACTTTTAAGCATTTTCCATGTCCCGAATTCCGAGACTCCTGTGTGACGCCGGGTCACTTTTTCGATACATAATCGATTGTTTGTTATACACGGGTACCCGGCCATCCGATGACAACAACAAAGGAGATATGAATTACCACGTATTCCACACCGCCATTTTGGATCGAAAATGTATCGAAAAAGCGACCCAAACTCGGCGCACACCGGGCTCGGAATTCGTCGAGCAGAACATGGCGCCAGCTCTCCCATTTACATTACGACTCTATGTACTCTATGGGTAAATCTAAAGTTTAAGTTAACCTAACCTAGGAACAATTAAAATTCAGCGATTTTAGGTTAATATAAATCGCTTTATCGACTATTTCACGAATTTTCTGGTAGCCGTGAATGTGACTGCTGGCCACTCGAAAAGCTTCCACTCAGGATGTAACAGTATATGTAAAAATAGACGAAAAGAAACATGTATAGTATAGAGGTTTTCCTCATCATTTTATTTATATATTTAATTTTTTTTTATTTTATAATATGCACAAAATGAGCTTCTGACGGAACTGCAGTGCACACCATGGTTTGATACATGATTACATGATTGCACGATTACACGGTTTGCCTGATTGCATGATTACATGGTACATGACTCATTAAATTATATCCGTTCGACTAAAATTAAACCAACCCCATTGTTTTCATTTTTTTTCTATTAGGCCCATAATATTCATCCAGATATTTTGAAGAGATCATTTTTGCGGTGGTGCTGACTGTTTCTCTGGGTGCTTAGACTTTATATGATCCCAGAGATTACCCATGCTTCCGTAACGGTGGCCAGTGGTACAATATGGGCAAATTGTCATGCCGGTGTGAACATACATGTGCTTAGTTAGACTTTCTATGTGTACGTATTTGTTGTCACATTTGTTGCACTCAAAACTTTTAGGCATTTCGATGATCTCTGAAAATAGATGCACAGGAAAAATAATTGACAACATCACGTATGAATTACATCAGTGGCGTGACGTTCTTTGCGATATATCGATCGATCTGCCATTTAAACCTGTGGAAAAGGATCGATTATAAGGGTGTTCGCGGCGAACACATTAATAATCGATTCTTTACCATAGCTCCAAACGGGGAAATATCGATATATATCGAAGCACGCCACGTCACTGAATTACATACATATAACAATAAACGGACCGCGTTTAGCAGAAAAGAACCAAGCCACATTAGCCATTGCCAGCTTTGACTGGGTAATTTAATTTCGTACAAGAGGACGTTTCAGCGGATTTTTTCAGTAAATTTTTAGAAATTTGCTTCGTGCTCTGCAGAAAATTCTCTGAAATGTGTACAAAAAATCCACACAACCGTATTCATGTAAAAAATTGCCCAATCAAATTTGGCACAAGCTGATGTGGCTTGGTTCCTCTCCTCTCATGCGGTCCAAATTACTATGAGGCTGGAGAGTCAGAGTATTCAATTCCGCGAAAAAATCGGGTTGTGGTGAAAATACCGGTTTTTAGGCTCAGCAAAAAAGAACGAACGTTATCAGACCAGGAAAATGAGTCAAATTTTATGGCCACAATGATCTCTACCATACTGCCATACTGAGGAAAAAAGCCGCATGAGCATCCAAATGTTGCCAAATTCTTTCTTGGAAAATGCTTATTTTTGAAGAAAGTAATGAATAATTTTCCTTGAAATTTTCAGACTTTTCCGATCAAATCACGAACAAAATGTTCTGAAAAATCCAAAAAGAAATGGTTGCAAATTTTCCGAGAAATTCGTAATTTGTCGAAGGAAATTTGGCAACGCCCGATGGCTTATACGGCGTTCTTCCTCAGCACGACAGCATGGACCATTAGAGGCATTCTACCTCGCCAGCTCGCTCCCGTGCAACGCAAAAACGCCGTAAGTGTCATTTTAAATTTTTGGGAAACAATGATTCATAGCAGAAAAACTTGTGTACCTTGAAAAGATTTTTTTTTACAGAATGGAGAATTTGCACGCAATTTTTTTATTGCTTCATCTGAAAGTGCCTAATGAGCTGAGTTCGCAGTATTTTTCATAATTTTTTTCTGACATGGGAAATTGGAGAAAAATTGATTTAAAAGTGAGAAAATGTGCCGCCTTGTGACGTCATCTGGCGGCATTTCCCATTTAAACACATGTATTTTAGCAGAATCGGTTATTTTGTCATATCTCCTCTAATAATTGCTCAATTTATGAATCAAGGGTATCTTCGTGTTCAGTTCACTCAGAGGATTCCACTTAAACAGGAAATTCATCAAATTTCAGACCCTTGCAAATTCTCCATTCTCCCGCAAAAACTAGTTGCCTCTTAGAGACATGAAAGGTCGCATAAAGCTAATGTGATAAAATAGCCCCCGAGGAATCATGAGAATGGGTTATTATTTTGAAGTTCAAGCACTGCAGAATTTAACTCCAATAATGCTTAAAATTGCGTTTAAAAAGTGTGAAATTTTCAACATTTTCCGGAGGAAGGGCCCCCGAACGACAGGAGAGGCCCCCACATTTAGATCGCCTCCTAAATTTTCGACTACCAGTCCGCCCCTGTCAAGAGCTTAACCTGAAAATTTAAGGTGCATGGGTAAAATATTTTTCATTTTATAAAGTGTTAGATTCCAAAAAACGCGCGGGAAAATCTTGATAGATTTACGGCGTTCTTGCTTAGCACTGCAGAAATGTCCACAAAGCAACCGGTCCATCCTCTTCCTCCTTCCATAACCCGTGCTCCCCTGAGAGTCCGCGAAAATGAAAGAAACGATCAAAATGTTTAAAAATATAAAATATCTACATCGTGGCTACTCAGTTAAAAATAATTAAAATACGATTTTAATGAAGATATTATAACGCAGATTCCATACCACATTGAAGGTAGGTGGAGATAATTCACTCGTAGGTCGGATCAAATATGAATCCAACTTAGATTCGAACAGAGTGATATAGAGTCAATTAAAGTAATTTCAGGGTCAATTGGATTGCATTTTGCAACAAGGAACCAGGAGCATTGCAATGTTGCTAAGATTGTGCAACTTCACCCATTGAATATAACGATTTATATCCTGAAATAATGCTAAATTTACGTGGTAATTTTTGTCCTATATTTACAGTTTTTAGCGAGTTGAATAGAAACGGTTTAGAGATGATTAGGTATTCCTTCCAAGACAAAAAAAGCTGCACAATCTTAGCAATATTGTAATGCTCCTGGTTCCTTTTTGCAAAATGCAATCCAATCAGAGTCAAGTGAATCAAAATATACCCAAATTATAAGCAAGAGTAAAGGTGAACACGCTTTTTCATTCAAAATGGGAGAGGACGTTATTGTTTTCAACAGTTATTACGCTGCCATGACGCAGCTATTATTCAATTTTTAAGTCGATCATTAGATGAAAAATAATTTGATTAAATGGGCCTGTTGCATGCAAGAGATACAGCCGTGCGAATAGACTTTTTACACGTTAAATGACACGAAAATTACGATGGTCACATTAAAAAAGTCTGAAATACACTCCTTACTGCGCAATTTGCGTTGTTAGGAACGCGCTTTTCCAAATTTCCCGCGTCTGGGGGCAGTTTTCTGACGGCAACTCGCGGCTATTTCCGGTCAACTAAAACTGACAACATAACCTAAAAATCTGAGCTCGTGATATCGTGAAATGAAATGTAGAAGGATTGCGTTGGATATTTAAAAGTTGATC
>NW_017550151.1:520705-598007 GCF_001854935.1 Bemisia tabaci | reverse complement strand
AAAAAAAACCAAGAAACGTAGACTCTTGGTATTCATTACACATAAACTAGCGAGCCCCAGAATGAGAAACAAATTTTAATCATTATTATTGACGGATTAGTAAACTTTTTACACGCTTTGGAAAATCTCAGAAGTTCGCGGTAGTCACTTTTCGGTAAGGAACTAGGGGACTCGGTTATTGTATCGAGGGGGGGGTCGAAACGATCGCAAAGGCGGTATACTACGTATACGCGCCAATAACAACAATAACAACGACTCGGCATCTTCCGGAAATCACCGAGCCCGCCGTTTGCTCGTTTCCGGTGATTAGAAAACTGCCCCCAGACGCGGGAAGTTTGAAAAAGCGGGTTCCTAACAACGCAAAGAGTGTATTTCAGACTTTTTTAATGAGACCATCGTAATTTTCGTGTCATTTAACCCCTAGAAAGTCTATTCGCGCGGCTGTATCTCTTGCATGCAACAGGCCCATTGTGTGCAAATATAGAGAGGTTCACCTGATTCATGTTTCTCATTCAAGTGATCGATGTATTTGGATCGGTTCTTGAAAACAATTCTGCCGCATGGCTCGCGTGTACAGATGGTCTCTCCTTTGTGGTAAAACGAGTGATCGTATAATCCCATTGGGGTTCTAAACGATTCCCCACATTGGTCACACTGAGTACGGTCGACTGGGCCGGCATGCCTGGGCTCCACTTCCGATAGACTTTGTTTTCCAGTCTCTGAAAACATAAATGATTCCGAAATGTTTAGGTTGCGACCACTGTGAACCCATTTGTTGGAGTGCCCAGTCGCTTAGGCCTTGTCTCCACGGGACGTTTTCATGGGATTTTTCCCAAGTTCGAATCGCAGGAGTGAAACTTCTGGGATTTTTCCCAGTTACCGTCTCCACGGGACAGGGCTCTTTGCAGTCCTGCGACTAATTTGCGCGGGAAGATAAATTAGTTAAAGTCGAGTATTTGACCGGGATTAAAATAATAATTGCACACAATTGACAATTAGACACATTTTTTAACTAAACAAACATGAACAATGAAGTAATGAATAAAATATCGCAAAATTCGTTTTCACTTCTTCTTCTTCTCTCAGTGGGTCCTAGGGGTACAAGTACCATACTTGGTACTGGGAAAAATATTGATTAACTCAACATTTTTCCCAACTTCGTAAGTGGGATTTTTCCCTGGGACAAATCTCGCGAAACGGCTCGTGGAGACAAGGCCTTAGAAATCTTGCATATGACTGAAAAACAACTTAAGGTGATTCAATAGACGCCATATTTTGTGTCAGAACGGCATGCGATAGATCCCATTAATTGGTTCCATTTTTTCAGCTACTCGTCATTTTTCTCCAATTTTTAGATCGCAGTTCTGTTGTCAGGAGACTAAAGCACTCACTTACCAATTTTAACAAAGAAATTCAACGTAATAAAGGCGTGGTTTTTTTCACAGAGAAAACATCGCATTCGATACTGATATCGAAACTGCACTCGAATGCGACATTTTCTCTCTAAAAAAACCCGCTTTTATTACGTTGAATTTCCTTGTTTAAATTGGTAAGTGAGTGCTTTAGTCTCCCGACAACAGAATTGCGATCTCGAAATTTGAGAAAAATGACGAGTAGCTGAAAAAATGGAACCAATTGATGCGATACATCGCATGCCGTTCTGACACAAAATATGGCGTCCATCGAATCACCTTAATCACCCAAAAGTCACATAATAAAATAACAACTTAATTTGGGGAAAACAACACCGAGTCTCGGTCTCGCAATAACAGCGAATCGACGGCTCATTTTTATTTATTTTGTTTTTATATATTATTTTTTTTCGGTTGAAAATGGAAGTGTTAATATTCCGAAACGTTCCAGGATTTTTGTTTATCCTTTGTTGTTTTTTGCAGCCTTTTCCCCCCAATTAACTTGTTATTCTTCCATATGACATTGAGCTGCCTTCAGGGTTTACATTCTGAGCATTCATAATGGCTGAAGGTCATTAATTTATTTTATTGACGAAAATCAATTACAAGAGAGGCGCATTATTCTGCCGTGCTAAGGAAAAACGCCGTATGAACCTTGAGGTGTTTCCTTTGAAATTCCTTGAAATTTCCTTTGATAAGACACGAATTTCCTGGCTAACTTATGGATATTTTCCTTCAAATTATTCAGATAATTTTGCCCGCAAGTTCACATAAAGTTCCTGAAAATTTCAAGGAAAAATATTCATAACTCTTCTTAAAAATAAACATTTTACGGAAGGAAATTTGGCAACACTCGAATGTTCATACGGCGTTCTTCCTGGGCACGTCAGTATTGGGGCTCGATGACTGACATCCGAGTGTCCTCTAATATCAATCATCTCTGGGATTGAACCCGGGACCTCAGTTTTGGAAGGGTCCCTTCTATAATGAGAGTAAAGACAATTTGAATCCATTTCTGATTGGTTCCCGTATTTTAGCTTTCCAAAGTGTCACAAACGGGAATTAACATTACATTTTCACCAATATCAAAGATTATCAACTGGAATACCACGTTTTCCGTAGAATCTCTGCATATGCTCCCATTTTATTTTCTGGGGGGAGAACGAATCAAAGTAATTCCCTGATCTTTTCCCAAGAATCACAAGATACTCCCACAAGGCCTTTAGGTATAGACGATTAAATTTCGGAACCAATGGACTACCAGACAAGGTGCGAAGTTGCGCATTCTGATACATGTTTCTTAACCAAAATTTAAAAAATTTAAAAAGTAAAAATTGCGGAGACCGGAAGAAATTAAATAAAATTACTGGATAAAAAAGGTTACCTCGCCCTAGACTATAACCTCGACCTAGACCCTGATTTTGACCTTGTCCTTGACCTTGACCTTGACCTTGACCTTGATAACTTACACCGGATGGACCTTCCATACCAAGTCTTTTAAGCGCTGCTACTTGCGGTGGAATGACAGGGATTTCCAGACCTTCTCTTGAAATACTTGGTCTTGCAGGTATCCGCCCAATATCAACGCCTGAAGTAGTCCTTTGACTGAACGTGGGAATTAATGATGATGAGGAACCTACGGAAAACCCTCCGGTGTATGGAGGCACGCCTAGAGGTAAAAATAAATTAGTGGATAGGTGTCTATAAAACATTTTATTAGTCAATAAAAAGTACAAAAAAATGATTCTGCGAGTCACATTTTACGAAGAGAATTGATAACGTTTGTACACCAGTAATTAGCAGGGTGAGAAGATCCTGCGGCAAAGTATTCTGCCATGCTAGGGAAGAACGTCATATGAGCCTTTAGACGTTGCCAAGTTTCCTCCGATAAAACCCGAATTTACTAGGGAAATTGCGAGTATTATTTTCCAAAATTTACAGACGATTTTGTACGCAATTTAATCTAGAATATCTGAGAATACTCAGGATAAATATGCATGAATGTTGTCAAAAATACAGGTATTTCCAAGGGAAATTTGGCAACTCTCGAATGTTTATATGACGTTCTTCCTTAGCACGGCAGTATTAGTAACCGGTGAATAACATTTCGTTTATATTATATTTTGCGAAATGTGACGAGTATTTCTTAGCTCGTCCATTAAAGTACGCACGATCATGAAGAATCCGATAACACATATGTTGTTTCTAGAAGGGGCCGGAAATAGTCGTTATATCATTAACTATGTAGCGCACACAGGTTGAACTTTTAGAAAAATCAGAAACTTTTTGGCCCCAAAATTGGTGGAAATTTTAAATGCTGAAAAGAAATTCTATAGGGCTTCACACCGTCTGTGAGATAAATTATCTTCCACCCCATCTGCTTTGCTGCCACTGAGCTGATCTGCAGCGTTGTCAAAACCTTCTTAAAAATTGCACAATACGCGGGAACCGGCGCAATTGAAATAAAATCAGTCAATTTTTAACCATGTAAACAATTTCTGGGAGTCTTTCAGACAATTAGTGATAATTTGAGAAAGAACCGAGGCTCCTTTCAATAAAATTTTCCGGTAAGATACTTCTAATCCCGTATTCCCAAAACTTCATTTTTGCACTTACTGCTCTCTTCGCTATCACGGCAGAAATTAAATGAATGCTGTTGATTTTTCCTTCAAAATCGATCAAATCGAAAGAGTCGATTTTGTCCAGAAAATCGATTAATCTCAGATTAATCAAGGCCGAAAATAATCGATTTTTAGGATGAGTATTGTGCCGTTCGTTTTTCTTAAATTCTCGCCTCACTACGCGTAGAGTTTATTTGTCCCTTAAATTAGAGCAATTTCGATGGCCTCCTTTAGTTTTGAAGAATAATGTTGGCTTACTGCATCCTTGATTATTATTAAGGTGTAAAATTCAATGGCAGTTTGACTAAGGACTTAGGCCTCTTTCAATAAAATCTGGTCAAAAGCTTCTGAACCCGTTTTCTCAAAACATAATGGAGATGTTGCATGTGTGAGGAATTTGCGATTTGACTGTTGATTCGTACGTAAAAGTTCGCGAGAAACACAATGGTGCCACTGGTTTTCTCTGAAATCGTCTCCCAAGCTCACAAAAAGCTCTCGAGTTGAGGCCAAAATGGAGGGGATATCCCACCCTACCCTGAGAGTCCACCTCTACATCAAGACAAACTCTCCATGCAAAGGTAGGGAGCAAATACATTGACAGGGCTGCCACTATATTTGGGGACTCTAAAACCTAAAACATGGCAACCCTGCTAATGTATCACCTGTTTTTGCATGGAGAGGTTGTCTTGATGTATAGAGGTGGACTCTCAGGATAGCGTGGGATATCCCCTCCATTTTGGCCTCAACTCGAGGGCTTTTTTTGAGCTTGGGAGTTGATTTCAGAGAAAACCAGTGGCACCATCGTGTTTCTCGCAAACTTTTACCTACGAATCAGTTGTCAAATCGCAAATCCCTCACACATGCAACATCTCCATTTTTGCACTTATTGCTCTCCTCGCTATCGTGGCAGAAATGGACGTATTTCTATCAAACGGACCGAAACGCCATAGGGTGAGGAAGGTAGAGGGGGGCTTGGATTGGCGGCGGAATCGGGCGTCCGGCTTATTCCGTCCTATACTCGCAATGCTTTTCCATGGCGCTTAGGTCCGTTTGACAGAACGCGCTATCCGGGATTCTACATTCCTCAAAAGGAACTCAAATTGGCGCTTCGTTCCGTTTGATAGAAATACGTCCAAATATTAGATGATAAAAGAGGAAACCTGGAGCAAATGAAGATCCCGAGGCTTGGCGACCCGGTTTGAATCTGATATTTCTAGAGGACCCCGCAGCAAGCGAGGGAGGACTACGCCGTCTCTTCCTGACGTCATCGGTTCTCGTTCCCGACGTTTGCCCCGCTCCGGTGAAACACCTCAACCGCGGGTCTCTCGGCGGAGGAAGGTTCGGCCCGCAACTGTTAAGGGTCCTGACCTCCATCCCTCTCGGGCCCGGGACGTAAGCCGCGCATTCCCAATTGCTGGAGATTCTAAGGCATGCGGCGCCCTGCCAACCGGTACAAACGTTGCGTCCGATGTCGGTCAAAGTGGCGAAAGCCCTCGAACAATCTCCGTCGAATTTATTCTTGTAATATAGAAGCGTCTCCGATGTGATGGTTCTACAAGCTGCACCTTTGATGATTTTGTTAAAGGCCGGAGCATACGGCGGGGCATCCGGTTGCATCTGCGAGTACGTTGAATGGACCGCGTTAAGGTGATTCGATGGACGCCATATTTTATGTCAGAACGGCATGTGATATATCGCGTCAATTGGTTCCAATTTTTCAGCTACTCGTCATTTTTCTCCAATTTCGAGATCGCAATTCTGTTGTCAGGAGACTAAAGCACTCATTTACCAATTTTAACAAAGAAATTCAACGTAATAAAGGCGTGGTTTTTTCACAGAGAAAACATCGCATTCGATACGATATCGAAACTGCACTCGAATGCGATATTTTTCCTCTACAAAAACGACGCCTTTATTACGTTGAATTTCTTTGTTAAAATTGGTAAGTGAGTGCTTTAGTCTCCTGATAACAGAATTGCGATCTCGAAATTGGAGAAAAATGACGAGTAGCTGAAAAAAATGGAACCAACTGATGCGATATATCGCATGCCGTTCTGACACAAAATATGGCGTCCATCGAATCACCTGCAGCAGAAAAGAACCAAGCTACATTAGCTGTTGCCAAAATCAATGGGCCGGTTGCAAACTTTTGCTAGAGCAAAAATAAGAGTTGTTCCTTATAGATGATGTCTCGAAAATCACGACGAGCGCATCGGCAAACTCTGAAATGCACTGGTAACTTCACGATCTGCGTAAGAAAGCGTTTTTTTTATGAGCTTTCCGCTTCAAAAATGATACTACGGCACAGGTGAACATTTCGTTACAGGAGTCGTTCCGTTGAGATTTGGCTCGAAAAATATTTAAAACCCTAAATATTTCAGAAATTGCGAAGTAATTTTTTCCCTTTTACATTGGCACTCGAAATCAGTGGGCTTTCCCTGGGTATAAAAAATAAGTCCCATCCCATTAGCATTTTCAAACAAATGCTACGTCTAGTGTATAATGGGCACCTAGAAAAGGTCTGAAATAGAAGAAAACGTCACGTGCTTTCTCTTCAAGATGTTACAAAGAAAGTAATTCATAAACCGATGAAAAGTTTTGAAATCAACTCCTGAGGGAGGTATTTCGTATTTTAAACGCAGATCAAATGAAAGTTCAAACATAAAAATGACATAATGGACCAGTAGACAGTGCACGAATTTCAGCATTCTGATACACGTTTCATGACCAAAATTTCACGTAAAATACGATGCGCACAACGAAAATTACCGAAATCAACTCCGTACGAGGATATTTAATGATTCTTGATGCGTGAATTTAAACCACCCGCTCATGAAAACTCAATGCTTTACGTGACTCACATCGCGCGCTAAACGTTATCATAACAATCTCTGCGATATAAAAATCTGGCAACCTCAATCTTGACGCTTTGGCTCAGCTACAGCAAATTGTTTATAGTTTGAACAATACACGGTGGGAAATGAACATTGCTCGATTGAGAAGCTTGCTGAAACCGTTGTAGTGCACGATTTGACTCACGTAGAGCTTTGAGTTTCTTGTGAGCGGGCAGTTCAAATTCCTCGTAACCAATGTGAAATAAAAAAGTTAATATCTTTGATAGGAGTTGATTTCGGTAAATTTCGTTGCGCGAATCGTGTTCCACGTGGTATTTTGGTTAAGAGGCATGTATCAGAATGCTTAAATTCCTACCTTGTCTAGTGGTCCATTGGTATTTTTGCCATTTAACCAGTTTTAATAGGAAACACTTTATATATCTTTCTTTTTTTAAGGAGAGCGAGTTTTATTCAAGGCTTTTAAGTGCAGTTGAAATTACATAGAGATTGACTTTATGTACTACGTGCGTAAGAATTCACTACCACTACTCACTGTCAACCAGGTGTTCACACACCGGAACCGTCGATTGGCATTACCTAATATCTTGTTCAGGAGTTTATTTTCAGACTTCCCGTTGTGCGGTTCGTTTCCTCTGTGAAATTTTGAAAAGAAAACAAGTATCATACACTGGAAAAAAAACACATTGGATCTAGAGTCCAGACTCTTGAAAACATTGACAAAAAAAAAATACTCTTGATTCAATCAGATTTAAGCTTAAATCAAAAGGAAATCCGCTCAAATTAAGAGGCTTAGTTCTTGATTTAAGCAAAAATCCGCTTGAATCAAGAGTATTTTTTCTTGTCGATGTTTTTAAGAGTCTGGACTCTAGATTCAATGTGTTTTTTTCCAGAGTAGTGCTTTAATTCATATCCTGTCTAGATGCCCACTATCGAATTCACATTCTAACGATTACAATTTTTTTTTATTCGTGTCAAACTTTCAACATACCGATTCTCCTGTGTGGTAGAAAAACGACGAAGCAAGGAAAATAAAAAAATAGCGTAGGATCTTCACTTTGGAGGGCAATTCCATCTTGATCGGCGTGTGTAAACGCCGTTCAGCTGCTGTATGAGCTTAAAAAGCTCAATCTAAAGGCTAAAGGTAAAAGCTAAAGGTGGTATGGAAAGAAATAACACTCGGAGGACGCTTTTAGATCACCTTTATGGGCAAGGTATCATACCGAACTGAAACTGAGAAATGAAAACTGGAGGAATCAAAACTTTACAAAACAGCTGACGCTTTTCGCCAACACGCCCCCTCAAAATTTAACTTGGGGATTAAATTTTGACATTGAAAAATGAAATGTAAATTTGAAATGTAAATTTGACTTTTTTTTTTTTTTTTTTTTTTTTTTTTTTTTTTTTTGGGGGGGGGGGTTTAAAACGTCAAAAAAAAAAATTAACTTTATCTAATATCTGGGAAGAAAAGAAAATAGATTCAACATTCGTTGCAAGGATGAGGGAAACCCAGATGAAAACCTCATCAAATCTCTCACTCGGTACTGGCTGATTGGAGCCCAAATTCAGCTCTGAATTTCAAGAAGGTCGGAGTTGGTAGAGGCTTCGTGAGCAGATCTGCTGGCTGATCACCTGTGGACAAATGATGAAGGATAATAGTATTTTCTTCAACTTGCTCTCGGGAAAAGTGATATTTAATATCGATGTGTTTCGATCTTTTATGACTGGACGGGTTGTTAGCAATGCTAATACAACCGTTATTATCCTCATAGATAGGGATTGGCCGTTGTATTGCCAAATTTACGCTATGCAGTAATGACTTCAACCAGAGAGCTTCCCTAACCCCTTCAAATAGGGCCATGTATTCTGCCTCTGTAGACGAGGCAGCAACAGATTTCTGTTTCTTTGTATTCCAACTAACGGTGCACACACCAAACAGTTTGAAGAAAAACCCAGTGGTACTTTTCCTGTCCGTTGAATCTCCTGCCCAATCAGAATCAACAAATCCACTTAGAATATGCTCATGATCATTATTTCGTTTATACGTAAGTTTCAAAGCACGAGATCCTTTCAAATATCTCAGGACTCGTTTTAAACACTGCCATAGCTCCTTGTTATTTTTACTAGCGAATCGACTCAAAATATTTACTGCAGTGCTTAAATCGGGTCGAGTACTCAGCATTATATACATGAGACATCCAATAAGGCTTTGGCAAGGCGCGTCGCACCTTTCGTCTGAATTGAGAGCTTCGAAGTTTAATTTGCTCGGAAGAGGGTTGCTAATAGGATTGCAATCACTCATGTTGAATTTTTTTAAGGACTGCGTCAATGTAAGCGCATTGACTCATGGTTATCTCTTCATTACCTCTTTCGAATTTAATTCCCAAGAATAATCGAATGCTGCCTAAATCTACCATGCTAAATTCACTCATTAAATAGCGTTTGAAACTCATCATTGTTTTAAGATCTTTGCAAATTATTACCACGTCATCGACGTAAAGAATAACGTAAATATTTTTGGAAATATCACCCCTATCCAAAAAGTAAATGCAACGGTCCGCAGGTGAAGTTTTGAAATCTACCTTAAGGAGCTTTATTTCAAAAGTTTCAAACCAGCATCGTGCTCCTTGTTTAAGACCGTATAGTGCCTTATTTAGTTTGCAAACGTGATTTTCTTTACTCTCCATCCCTTCTGGTATTCTCATGTAAATTTCCTCTTTTAGAACTCCATTTAAGAATGCAGTTTTGACGTCCATTTGGTGAATTAACAGGTCAAATTGGTTTGCAAAAGCTGTTAAGATTCTAAGACTAGCGATTCGAGCAACTGGCGCAAATGTTTGGTCGTAGTCCTCCGCAAATTTCTGACTATAGCCGCAGGCTACAAGTCTAGCTTTATACTTTACTTTTTCCCCAAATTCATTGTTTTTAATTGCAAATACCCACTTGCATGCAACAATGTTTCTTCCTATGGGCTCTGGCACAATATTCCAGGTTTTATTGATTAATAAAGAATCAATTTCTTCCTGAATAGCTTTTTTCCATTTTAATTTGTCGGGGCTTTTCTCGATCTCTTTAATGGAAGAGGGAATGTCACATTCGAGTGATTGAGCACTTAAAATGTACCGAGTTAAATCATCGGTTTCATCATAACTAACGTGTGGCAATCCCTTAATTCGTTCACTCCTTCTCAGTTCATGGGGCTTCGAGTCACAGTTTGCTGTAGGTAAATTAACATTCACATCCTTATCATCCATTTTGTCCTTGTTAGAGTTTTCAGGTTTAAAAGGCTCACATGTTTTCTCACACGTGTTTGATTTTTCATTTACTCCAGCTCGTTGCTGTGAAACTGATACTTGACCATTATCGAGTTTATGGTTTGCACTATTCCTATCACCATAGGTTTCACCATATTTATCTCGATTTTCTAGAGTATCATTCAAATTCAGCACAGGCCTCGAAACCAGGTAATTTGTCTCATCAACAATTACATCTCTAACTTTGACAAATTTTTCGTTTTCTACGTCCCACACTTTATATCCATTTGGTTCATAACCAACTAGAATGGCTTTCCAGGATTTTTCATCAAATTTTCGTTTCCTGGTTTTGTTGTGGACATAGACCGTAGAACCAAAAACTCTCAAAAATTCTATTTTGGGCTTTTTTCCATGCCATGCTTCATACGGAGTCATGCATGCTGATAAAGCTTTGGTAGGAGTCAAGTTTATCAGATACGTAGCTGTTAGGACAGCTTCACCCCAAAATGCAAGATCTAACTTAGCTCCATGAAGCATTGCACGTGCTCGTTCTGTGATACTTCTTACCATTCTCTCAGCCACCCCATTCAACTGAGGCGTTCGTGGAATGGTCGGATGATATGTTATTCCCTTATCTATACAAAACTGTTTCATCTCAGTGGAGAAATATTCGCCACCATTATCTGAGTAGAGAGTAACGAATTTTGAATTAAAATGAGCCTCACTTTTGGCTACAAAATCTTTGAAAGCAGGAAAAACTCCCGATTTTTGTTGAAGCAAGTAAGTTACACAGTAGTGAGTGTATTGATCAACAAATAAAACGAAGTAATTCTGATTATTCAGAATAGTTGGAGGACTAATTGGTCCAGACACATCTGAATGTACTATAAATAACGCTCTATTGACGTGACTTTTATCTTTTATCTTGTGAAATGGTAACCTTGCTTGCTTACCTTTAATACAAGCTTCACAAAAATGTTCACTCACTGTAACATTTTTGATCCTGTCAATATCATCAAACATGTTATGTCTTTTCAACTCTAAAAATTTTCCCTTGCCAATATGTCCTAAGCGTTCATGCCACAGTTTATAAGTAGTATTGCCCATCGCACTATAAACTTGCATGTTTGCATTCTGGGAATTAATCAAAAATGTAATCGAAAATAAATTATGAAAGGGCTTACCCTTGAAAAACACTGTACTTCCCTTTGTAATTTGTACGCCCTTTTGATCGAAGGTGACCGTGAATCCAGCTTCCTGGATTTTCTTCACGGACAATAAATTATGAGGAACTTCAGGGCAGAATAGAACGTCCTCGAGAAGTCCGCTGAACCCGGATTGAGTCGTAACGTTGATATTCCCTTTTTTAAGGGCAGTGATGAAGGCTCCACTCTTTGCGATGGCAATCTTCATTGGAGGATCTAGTGTCACGCTGCTGTTGAAGAATGCATCAGTTTTTGAAATATGGGCCGATGCTCCAGAATCCAGGATCCAGAATCCAGCTTCTTGATTTCCTTGAGATTCACCCGCCATGAAGGCAAAAGCAGAGATATTTGCACTTTCGGGTGAATAGTCATCTTTATCTTTAACTTTCACGCTCTTTAAGTTGGGTCTCGGTGAATTTTGGCTCGATTGATTGCGTCTGTAAATGCAATCCTTGATCACGTGATTTTTACGGCCACAATGGAAACATCCCATTGATTTCTTCTGAAAAGGTTTGAAGTTATTCTTCTTCTTAATGTTCGGATTGAACTTTTGAGAATTGAACTTTGAACCCTTTAGTGGGAACTTTCGTTTTTGGTGGTCCAAGAGGAGGACTTTGGGGCTTGTATCATCATCACCCTTCAGCTTTGTTTCATGATCAAGTAGCCTTGTCTTAACAAAAGCTAATGTCAAGTTGTTTTCTGACAAAGTCTCGATAGCTGTAACGATACCATCATAGCTGCTTGGCAACGTCACTAAAAGGTGAGCCACCTTATCAGATTCGGTCAACGTGGCGCCAGCGGCACTCAGCTCAGTCATCAAATCGTCAAAAACTGTGAAGAATTTCATTAAATCTGACTGTCCTTGGAATTTTAACGCGAGCAACTTCTTTTTAATCGATATTTGCGCGGCCAAACTCTTCCTCTCGTAAATGGCATCTAAACTTAAGAAAATGTCTCGTGCACTTTTTTCGTTGCTAACGAAGTGAATGTGAGAGTCCGCGAGATACTCGAGAATTACATTTTTCGCTTTTAGGTCCGAATCGTCCGAGATTTCACTTGCACCACTTGCAACACTGTTATCGCCCGACGCGGTCTGAGTCGTAACCGTGGTTACCGAGTCTACGGCGGATAAGACTTTTAACTCGGCCAAGACCGCTCGCACTCGCAACTTCCAAATTGAGTATTTGGTACCGTCGAACGGCTTAATATTTCTTTTAGTTTTATGGTCACCACTCATTGTTAATTGGACACTTAATGAAATCACGAATAAAAACTGCACTGCTCTGGGCCCATAACCTAAAGGCTAAAGGTAAAAGCTAAAGGTGGTATGGAAAGAAATAACACTCGGAGGACGCTTTTAGATCACCTTTATGGGCAAGGTATCATACCGAACTGAAACTGAGAAATGAAAACTGGAGGAATCAAAACTTTACAAAACAGCTGACGCTTTTCGCCAACACAATCTCCTTTTATGGACAAGGAGAGCAAGCACAGTGAGTCTTGACACGAAGAAAGGCGACAACATAGTAGTTGCGCTGACCAAGATTGCCGTCATCTGCACAATGCTACTGGGCATTCTGATCTAGAGCGCAAGCGCACAAACTTGACGGTTGGCATGTTAGTGAGCCAGTGGCCGTTTTTCGGCGACTGCCGTGCGACACCTGCAGAGTGGCAAAATTTCATGATAAATAAAATCTTGACATTTCACGTGGAATATTTCAAAGAGCCGTATGCAAAAACGACTTTTTTCGCCCCCCCCCCCTCCCCACTAAAACTTATTCACACTTCGTGCTGAAATTGGTACATTTTTCACTTTTAATTTTTTAAATGACAGTTAGGTACAGTAAAAAAACTTCGAAAAATGATGAAATTTTAACTTTTTTCCCCCTTGCAGGATGACAACACTTCCTCTACCCTAGGGGAGCGAGAAAGTAAAAACGTAGGGCTTCTTATGTAAAAATCTCAGTCAACGTAGGTAACGTTCTCAATGATATTCATATTAACCCTTTGATACAACTATTCGTACTCTACGGACACGCGTGTTGCATGCGGCAAAATTGAAGGCGCTCCAGTCCCTCTAGTCCATGAAACAGTGCACGCCGCAGCGTGTGTTGTGCCGCGCCCTTATCAATATGTGGCAACGTGAAGTTCTCTGATTGAAACTAAAGCAAAGAGAAAAGAAAAAGATATTTTCGCGTACCATTTTCACATATTAGGACATTATATCCCACAGTGACGTGGCGTGTTTGCGATATATCGATTTATCAACCATTTAAACCCATGGATAAGGATCGATAAACTGCGGGTGTTGGCAGTGAACACCAAGATAATCGATTCTTTACCACAGCTTCAAATGATTAGATATCGATAATCGATCATTCACGACTCGCCGCTGATATTCCACCGCCCTATCAAGTGGTGATAGCAGCAAGCCGCTGCGATCACTGCTTCACGAGTTTGAATGATCCAATGGCTCTGTTGCACGCAAGAGATACAGCCAATGGAGATGTTGCATGTGTGAAGAATTTGCGATTTGACTGCTGTCTCTTATGTAAAAGTTTGCGAGAAACACGATGGTGCCGCTGGTTTTCTCTGAAATCATCTCCCAAGCCCAAAAAAAGCTCTCAAAATGAGGCCAAAATGGAGAGGATATCCCACGCTATCCTGAGAGTCCACCTCTACATCAAGACAAACTCTCCATGCAAAGATAGGAAGCAAATACATTGACAGGGAACTTACACTTACACTGCACGGGGACACTGCAGGGGGAACACTTTATTTGGGGACTCCAAAACTGAAAACACGGCAACCCTGCTAATGTATTTGCTCCCTATCTTTGCATGGAGAGTTTGTCTTGATGTAGAAGTGGACTCTCAGGATAGGGTGGGCTATCCCCTCCATTTTGGCCGCAACTTGAGAGCTTTTTTTGAGCTTGGAAGTTGATTTCAGAGAAAACCAGTGGCACCATCGTATTTCTCGCGAACTTTTACATAAGAATTAATAGTCAAATCGCAAATTCCTCACACATGCAACATCTCCATCGATTATACGTGTAGGAGGTAAGCTAGCTCGAAAATCACGTTGGGCGCATCAAAAAAGTCTGAAATCCGCTCCTTAGCGCTCAACCTGCGTAGTTTGTAACACACTTTTTCAAGTTTCCCGCGTCTGCGGGCAGTTTTCCTCAGTCACCTTCGACCAGCTTTGCAAGTTAACAAAGGATCAACTAACTTGTTGTATTAATTGTTGGATTAACTATTGTATGATTTCATTTGTTTTCAAGCGTTTGTTTCCTTTTTCTTTCTTAATTTTGCAAAAACAAAAGCTTCGAATCAATTGAAATCTTAAAGGCATGGAGGGTTTATATCAGTTCGCTAGATTCTTTGTTTATTTGGGTTATTAGGGCACACCTGACTGCCGGCTACCGAGGAAAACTGCGCGCATACGCGGTAAATTTGAAGAAGCGTGTTACAAACTACGTAGATTGGGCGCTAAGGAGTGGATTTGTGACTTTTTAGACGTGCCCAGCGTGATTTTCGAGCAAATTTACTTTTAGGCTTGCAACAGACCCATTGTTTTGCCAAACCCTGCAATGTTCAGCACGCAACGAAGATGTCCTTAGAGCACCACCAGTTCAACGCTGACGTCTGTCATACTGGGGACGCTCGCGTGTTTTCCAGTTTCTCAGGCATTTTCGACAGGTGCGTGCCTTAAATCACAATAATACTACATGAAGTAGCCCATACAAAAAATTTCGCGATTGTTTTTTTAGAGAGCGGGTTCAAGTTTCACGAATCACCATTACCTGACGTACTTTAAACTGTTAGTCTCCACTACCAGGAAAAATTGCCGAAACTGCGTACATCTTTTTTAAAGTCTACTTGGAACCCATATAGAGGGCCTCCCTTCAGAGATTTCGGAGAAATTGCATTACAAGCTATATAGTCATCAAAAGAGATAGTTGCGTGACAGAGTTCTGCGCAACAAGTCTGTCGCCTTCACCGCCGTCCTAATAAGGAAAAACGACGTATGAGCCTTCAGATGTTACCTAATTTCTTTCTATAAAATACCAATTTTCGGGGAAATCCGTGGCTATTTTTCCTCCAATTTATTTGAAAATTTTACTCACAATCGGATTTAAGTTCTCTAAAAATTTCGAGAGACTATATTCATAACTCTCCTTGAAAAGTTAACATTTTATCGGAAGAGATTCGGCAACTTTAGAATGTTTATACGGCTTTTTTCCGTAGCACGGCCGCACACTCTATATCTTATTTTTCGATTTTTTCAGAGAAATGACACATCGCACAAAATAGACGACGTAAAAAAGAGTTCCGAAAAATTGGTTGCTTCAATTTGGAAAAATTGGAGCTTCAGTGGTGGCGGGGCTTAATTGGACGTGTTTATGCCGAAAAGAACTGTCTCGCGCAATCCCTATGCACATAGTTGCTTTTGGCATAATATGTCCAATTGTCTTTCTAAGTATTTTCGGTTCTTCTGAGAATATAATAACCGAACGAGATCATGAAACTTTTCGCGTGTCTGCCTCGTGATTAGGCACGAATTTTGAATGCGTCACCTCCGCGGACCAATGCAGAAAAACTAATATCCTCGGCATTGTAGCTGTGAATGACTAGCGCTGTTCAACACGATTTTTCTGAATCAGTTTCTACTCCAATCCCTCCAAAAAAATGAAAAAGAATATATATTTCTGTAATCCTTGAAAGAATGTATCGAGGACAAAGAGAAGACTGAAATCGATTGAACGGATGCTGGCATAGCGTATAAGACCAAATCCACCATCTTGAATTTTTTAATTTTCAATTCTGACTACAAATTTGAGTTTCTCGCCGTGATATTGCCTTAGAACCTAAATTTCACTAAAATTGATAAAATCGGGGCTGATATAGTCTTTTTATTAGCATACCTCCACTGAAAAAAAAACTCCGACCGTGGAAGCCGTGCTTACGGGCTTTATAGACATACCATCAAGAATTAAGAAAATATTGAAGATAAACTGAAAATGTCAAAATTAAAGTCAGCAGTGCAGGTCTCGTCTACAAAAACAAATATGAGATTATGATTTTCCAATATTCAAATTCTGACTACTTTATGTTTCTCGTCGTAAAATTGCCTCAGAACCCAAGTTTCACTAAAATTGCGATGGAACAGGAGTCGAGATAGGTGTTTTATTGTCATACCTACATCAAAAATTCCCATTGAGCTAAGTCCCGAAGAACAACATACGGATTAAAGTGAATCCAGGTTTCGATTAGGGATAATTCAAGATAAGAGATAGCGCCACCAGTCACCACTAAGAATTTCACTTTCCTTCAATGATTACTGAAATAATATTGTTCAAATTACAAAAAGCAGATCCACAAGATATAGATTATTTTTTGCTTGATTTTTTGAGCCAAAAATATTGGCAGTTAGAATTACAAGCGCAGAGAAAGTACGGCTGAAACTTTCAGCTCAGCCGCGGCGGCCGAGCGCGCAACCGAATCCCTGATGTTCTGTCTCTCTCTCTCCGCCGTAGTTACGACTTTATTTTTGGGAATTTAGGGAGGATTTTTTTACTGAGTGTTCCTCAAGTATGTTGCTTTAACCCCTGGATCCCCAATCTTGAATAAGTATTACGGTTTTTATTATTTTGGCAAATATATACGGCTATTCTGAGCAGCACGACGGGGTGGCCAAATCGCGAAATTCCAAGCCTGGATTCGCCTTAAGAGCATCTATCATGAGTGAGGTGAAATTTTGCATAATGAAATTTACAGCTGCAAGTATTGCATGGGGTGTGCTCGTTAGTGCTCTGGCCTCAAGAATGAATGGGGATTTTAAAGCGCCAGTGACGTCAGCGGCAACGAAGCCGTCCCCGTCGTCGTTCTCACTCGTCTTTAACTCATGAGCCCTGTCCACAAGGCTCTTGTCACATGTCCACGGCTCATGAGTTAGCCCTCAATTCCAGTGGTGTGGCGTCAATGATCGATTATCGATATCTCGCCATTTGAAGCTATGGAAAAGAATCGATTAGTAAGGTGTTCGCTGCGAACACCCTAATAATCTATCTTTTTATATGGGTTTGAGTGGCGTATCAATCGATAAATCGCAAAGCACGCCACGCCACTGCTCAATTCCTTTCGATTTAATTGTAAATCCCGCTCCTCCATTTCCCTAAAAGGAACTATATCCACTTATACACTATTTCCAATGTAGCCTCCACGAGCACACCCCATCTTTGCACTTGCACATAGTTCAGGTCAAAAATAGGCTACAGACATAATAGACTACAGACATAATGTCTACTGCAAAAATGTCTACTTTTTATCGTCTACTACACAAACGTCTACAGTTAGTATGTCTACTATTAAAAAGTTTTTTTAAAAGAAAGTCTATTTACTACATGTCTACAGTTATAAATGTCTACATAATTAGATGTCCGGTGATGGATAATTTCCCGCAAAATTCTGAAAAATCATAACCTATAAATAATAAATCATAATTTTCCCTGCAAAATTGGCGGCTTGGTAATACCTCATACGCGGTACTATGGAGGCGCAAGCAGATATGAATCTCACTTTTTCATCCTTCCAGTTAAAATGAGTTTCCTGTAGTTCAAAATTTCCTGTAGTTCAAAACAGCAGCAGTGGGCAGGCGTAGAGCTAACCCTCCATTGTTCCCGCCTAACAAATGGAATGTTTACAACGCAACTCTCCATGGCGAACACCACACGACCAATACGATTGAAGGCTGGCACAATAAATTTCAGCGCATGGTCGTTACGCATCATGCCTCTCTTTGGAAATTTCTCGACAGTATTCGGAAGGAGCAGCGGGATAATGAAATCTTGATTTTGCAATTACTGGCGGGCCACATTAGAAACAGACATCCGATTAAAAAATCGTACAGGAGGAATATGAGAAGACTTGAAGGAATTGTCGCTCGGTATGCCTTCTACAAAGGAGATAATATGGTTGACAGATACTTGCATGCAATCGGGCATTGCCTTAAGATGTTCCCGGAAAATCGAAACGTCCAAGACGTCCAAGACGACGAAAACCCAGACGACCCAGCTGCTTAAAGCTCTGAGGCAGGCTTTACGACATTTTAAGTAATTTCTTTTTTAAATTAATAGTTCTTTATAATGTCTACACTATGTCCACAGTCTACACGTTTATAGTCACCGTACACGGTAGACTTTAGACAAATAGACTTTCTTTTTAATAAACTTCTTAATGGTAGACATACCAACTGTAGACATTTGTGTAGTAAACAATAAAAAGTAGACATTTTTGCGGTAGACATTATGTCTGTAGACCTTCTGACTGGAAATCGTCAGTTCTCGGGCTGTAAGAATGAATGGGAATTATAAGGCACCAGTGACGTCAGCAGCGACAACGGAGGAGCACGCCCGACGATCCGAGTCCGTAACTCATGAACCCTGTCCACAACGTTCTTGTCCCATGCCCACGGCTCATGAGTCCTGAATACAGTTGGCACATAGTTCAATTTGGTGAATTTAAAATCTTGCTTTTCCAATTCTTCAAAAAATCAACCCCACTTTCACATTGTTTCTTATCAGTGGCGTGGCGTGATTTTCTAAATATCGATTGATCTGCCATTTAAAACCATGGAAAAGGATCGATTATCAAGGTGTTCGCAGCGAACACCTTGATAATCGATTCTTTACTACAGCTTCAAATGGAGAAATATCGATAATCGATCACTCACGCCACACCACTGTTTCTTATCCGGCTCACCGCGAGCACACCCCATCTTTCCCATCCACTTATAGTTCTGTTTGGGGTGATAGGACAAAATGTCCTGTGATAACTATGTCCAGAGCACAAAAAATTCCACAGTTAAGCAAGTCCAAAAATCTGGAATATCCAATAGCGGTATTATGGCTAAAAACAAAAATGCTCAAATGTGAAATAATTTGATTAAGTGGCAACATAAGGAGCCTGAAAGCTTTCTATGTCAATAGCCATTCACGGTGCGCTTGAACTCACTTTAAATGCGACTTGAATGTACATCAAAAATTCAAGTTGGAGGTTGTAGTGGGGTACTCCCTGATGGGTTTTTGGGCAATTTTGAAATAGGTTGTCGGAGCTCCTCGAAAAATAATCGCATTTTTGTGGTTTTTTAGGGGTAAAATAGCAAAATTGACCTTGCACTGTTAAAAAAAACGGAGTGAGACTCAGCACAAGCGCGAGTAAGAACGGGCCCTCACTTCGCCGGACCGAGGAGTCACTCCGACGGAGAATCGGCTGGACGGATTTTGGGTGCCGTACGCATAGAAATCACTCCGACGCCGGACGGATTCGCGGGAGCCGCAAATTTAGGGGTTCGCAGCTAGGGGATGGTGGAAAGGGGTTAATTGTGGAAATAATTTTTGAAACCATGAAAAATAAAAATAATGAAACCATTGGTACGTGATTTAACCGATATTGAAAGTTAGAAATTTTCTACCTACATAGGGAATTGAACCCGGGACCTACCTAACACTAACCGACGACCCTACCGATTGAGCTATAGCGAACGATGCATGTAAGTGACACAAAAACGGTATTTAACGTCGATTTGAACGGGCCGCTAAAATATTTTCAATCTACCTGGATTTGTCGTGTATTTAGTTTACTTTACTATATTTTTTAACTATACTTTATTGTTTTACTTTGTTTTATTTCCTTGTTGTCTCTATTTTTTCTTCACTCTATTTTATTTTTTCAAGCACTTCATTTTTTTCTCTTTAATTATTTACTTCTCATTCCTTTACTTTGTTTTATATTTACTGTGATTTCTTTTAATACTTCATCATAATTTTTGGACTTCACTTTACTCTTAAAATTCATTCTATTCTTTAACATCATTTAGTTGTTTCCCTTATTTTATTTTTTTCTTCATCTCCTTGCTCCCTCTAATTATTTACTTCAATTTAGTCTTTGACTTCATTTTATCATATATTTGATTTACTTTATTTTATTTCTTTTCTTTTGTCTCTGTTATACCATAATTTCGACTATTCTATTATTTCCACTATTCTATTATTTTTTCTATTTTTTTCTCTTTAAATTTTTCCTTTTCATTCTGAGAGTGGTAGGCTTAAAGGGGAGGAGAGACAGTATATAGCGCTAGTGCGAGGGAGAGAAGGTGCGCGTGACTCCGGGCCGTACTGCAGCTCCGGTGCGGAGTGCTTTGACTTCACATGCAGCCCGTCTCAGCACCTACGCGCTGAACCGCACTCCCGTGTTCATTCTCACTCCGGATTTTCCGTCGGACGGAATCAACGATTTTTAACAGTGTGGGGCGACAAATTAAACCCCCTCTCCCTCATCCTTGCCCCGACCGATCTGAATTTTTAGTATGTTTTCACTTGGTGTAAAATGTGACTTTTCTGAAATTTTCATGCCCATACACAATTTTTTGCCCCCCGCGGCAGCGTTGCCAAGTTGCGGACTCCAAAATGTCCAATTCGATGATAAAATGAAGGTTTCGAAGTGAGATTTCCATTCAATTTCAAAAATTCAAATCGCAGATTGTAGTAGGGTACTGCCTGATGGGTTTCTGGCCAATCTCGAAATACAGTGTTTGAGATTTTTGAAAAATAATCGCATTTTTGTGGTTTTTTAAGGGTTAAATAGCACACTGGGCACGGGGCGGCAAATCAAACCTCTTCTCTCTCATCCTTGCCGTGACCGATCTGAACTTTTAGTATGTATTAACCTGGTATAAGATGTGACTTTTCTGAAATTTTCATGCCCATAAAAAATTGTTTGCCCCCGCGGCAGCGTTGCCAAGTTGTGGACTCAAAAAGATCGAATTTGATGATAAAATGAAGGTTTCGAGGTGTGATTTCCTCCAAAATTTCACGAAAAATGTGCAATCTGAGAGTTTTCTATAAGGAAAAGCATATTTGAACAATTTAGAGTTGCAGCGTTGCCAGCTTCACGATTTAAAATTCGTCAAAATGATCCGAATCGCGTTGCAACCTCAAGGTCTGGATTTTTATTTCGTTCAAAATTGGTCATTACGGTTCTTCTGTACTCTATGCATTTAGGTACCATGAAAATTATGCCACTACTCACTTGATGGGTGCAGCTAACTCAACAAGAGAGGCCGGATAAAGCGCAGATTCGGGGAAAAGCGAGCCACTACTGGACATTCCAGATACTTGGTTATATTTTTCACTCATGGACTTTTCTTGTATATTGGACATTCATTCACTCTGGACATTTGCTTTTGGAAATGTTAACCAATCATGCTGTTTGGTAGAAATACGTCCAATTGTGTTTTGAGCGGAGCTTCTTTAAGCAGAGACGCCCTTCGTGCATGAAATTTTACAATGACAAATTTCGATCTGGGGCCTTTATTAGATTGAACAAGAGGATTGATAAAGCACAAAAACATAGCCCGAATATACGAATAAAGAAGGAGATTTAATTAAAATATGTGTAAACAAAGCTATAAAAATTATTGAAACACTAAAAGGCAGGACGTTTCGAGCTACTACCAGCTCATTTTCAGCTGCAAAAATAAATAAAAACAAGTAAAAAATTGAGTGGCGACCTGACCCCAGCCGTGGCATGTGGTTACGTGATAACGGCCTTTTAGTGTTTCAATAATTTTCAGCCTTGTTTACCCATATTTTAATTAAATCTTCTTCAAGAAGTATCCGAGCAGATGAGATTGGTAATCACACCCTTCGTTCTTCGTGAAAATCTCCATCAAGAGGTAATAATATGATAACAATATTTTATTAATTGTTAATTTCTCATGGAGTATCAAATGTAAACAAAGTCAAGTTTAATACATACAAGAAAGAAACGTACTAAAAAAAAATGGCCCGAACTGTATGTAAAGAGGTGGAGAAATGGTGCTGGGTCCAAGCCATTTCGCGGGGAAAACAAAGCCAAGAAATTCCAAAAATGTTTCAATTAGAGTAAAAAAAAAAGTTTTAAACTCTTATTTGAAATTGGTTGGAATTTCATGGCTCTGTTTTCCCCGCGAAATGACGTGGACCTGGCACCGGTACCACAATTGGCCGCGCCGCCGCACAGTGCGGCCCTCTGTGGACAAAAATCAAAAATTCACAACTCGACATCTGAATATTTTTTTCGGAATTTGTCATCTTAAAAGATATTTCTGACTCACTATGATGGTTCATTTTCAAATATTCCGCTCAAAACTACCTCAAATGTGGGTAGAAAGTGGGCAGGAAATAGGTCGGGAATCACTGGTCCGTAAGAAATACACGGGAAAAAGACGTCAACTTCAAATGGAGATTTCTCGCTTGAAACGCAAAATGCTCTGGGTGGTTGACATTTTCTTAATCCTCATATATCCAACTTCAATTATACGAAAAAGATCTGCGACTATCGGAGATATTTGAAGTTAAAGTTTGGATGTTTCACGTTGCGTTTACATTGTTAACACAGAGCTAATTCGAGGTTGCCAACTTCGAATGAACTTTTCTTGAAAAATACGCAAAAAAACCTGAGGTATAAAATTTTCTTATTCCTCGAGTGTTTTACTTTGATAGTGCCAAAGGGTTTTCCTATGTCGGTGCTATTACATTCATTATTCAAAGTTAAGTGTCTTCTGCCGATTTTTGTCCGCATCGTCCATAAGGGTGCCGCACTGTGCGCCGCGCCGCGGCCCCCAGGGAAACTGTTCTTGGCAGAATCGTTATACCACGATAACGTCTTTTTTTGACCCCAAGAATCGACTCCGTCAATATTCGTACTTAATCCTGAGACGCCCTGTATAATTCCGTTCGGCAGAAATACGTCCTTATGCTCCATCGGTGAGGTAGACTTAACTTGGGGCGCTACAGACATCTGTGTCGTCCGGTCGTCCCGGGAGACAGATGACTGCCTCGTGGGAGATGCACCCGGTGGCGTTGAGGCCAGTCATAGCGATCACACGCCCTGCCCACGGCTGCTCCTCCAGTTCAGTCTCGTTGAGCCCCATCCTGGATGACGTCACGAAGAGAATGTCCAGGTCCCAACCGCCCCACCTCATGTCCGTCACAAGCGCGATAGGCAGATTGATGGTCAGCAGCACAACCCCTCGCGTGGGGTCTATTTTTATGATCTGCACGAATGGAGAATGGAGATGTTGCATGTGTGAGGGATTTGCGATTTGACCATTGATTCTTGTGTAAGAGTTCGCGAGAAACACGATGGTGCCACTGGTTTTCTCTGAAATCATCTCCCATGCTCATATAAAAAGCTATCGAAGTGAGGCCAAAATGGAGGGGATATCCCACCCTACCCTGAGAGCCCACCTCTACATCAAAACGAACTCTCCATGCAAAGATAGGGAGCAAATACATTAGCAGTGTTGCCGTGTTTTCAGTTTTGGAGTCCCCAAATCAAGTGGCAGCCCTGTCAATGTATTTGCTCCCTATATCTTTGCATGGAGAGTTTGTTTTGATGTAGCGGTGGACTCTCAGGGTAGGATGGGATATCCCCTCCATTTTGGCCCCACTTTGACAGCTTTTTTTGAGCTTGGGAGATGATTTCAGAGATGATCCGTGGCACCATCGTGTTTCTCGCGAACTTTTACATAAGAATCAATGGTCAAATCGCAAATCCCTCGCACGTGCAACATCTCCATTTGCATGCAAATTTTTTATTACTACATCTGAAAGTGCTTAAAGAGCTGATCTCACAGTATTTTTTATGATTTCTCTCTGGTATGGAAAATTGTATAAAAATAGATTCAAAAGTGAGAAAATGCACCGCCTAGTGACGTCATCTGGTGGCATTTCCCATTTAAACACACGTATTTCAGCAGATTACATCATTTCGTCAAATCTTCTCCAATAATTGTTCAATTCATGAACCAAGGGTATCCTCGTGTTCAGATCACTCAGTAGTTTCCATTTTTACACGAAATTCATCAAATTTCAAACACCTGTAAACTCTCTATTTGGAAAGGGTTCCTATTCATATTCGTTTCTCATACAGCATACTTGAATTCTTAAATCATCTGAATAATAGAGAACCTTTGATTGACCAGATAATATTTGTATAAACACCAGGACCACTTTTCTACTTCAATATTGAAATGTGCGCTGAAATCTCCGCAGGAAGATGAAAAAAAATCAATTTTAATATATCCGTCACCCGGAGAATTACATATTTTTTGCGTATAGAAAATTTTGATTCCTCATCAGAGGCGTCTCCTGAAAATCAGGGAAAATCAGAAAAAAATCAGGGAATGAGCTTGGTCAAGGATTCAAGACACCGTGAATTGAACTCAAGTAGATTAATGTTTTGTCTATGAGCGAGAAGTTTGAATATATGCATAAACAACAAATTTTTAGGAGCAGCCCAAGACAATGATACGAGTAACAGTGGAAAAACAAAGATGAAAAAACGGGAAACAAGGCCGAGAGCTCTCAGATCCCGGCCACCACCATGTAGGGCTCAGGTTTTTTATCGTTTTTCTTTTAAATTTTTATTGTTTCGACTGAAAATGACTCAGTCCTGAGTCGAAACGTCTCGGGCTTCATAAATTGTGTATTTTTAGCCTTGTTTCCCGTTTTTTCATCCGTGTTTTTCCACTGCATAAACAACTTCAATTTCTTGATTAAGAGTTAATTTCAGTATTTCTCGTGTCCCGAATCGTGTTCTACCTAAAATTTTGGCAAAGGAACTTGTATGAAACTGCAGCTTAAATTCGTGCTTTGTCTACTGGTCCATTGGTGCCAATTAACTCACCCGATATCCACCGTACATTGCGACGTACAGGTTGTCCTCCGTGTCAATTGTCATGCCATGAGGGAGGAGCCCGGGAATCTTGTTCGCTTTAAAGTCAAAAACCGTCTCGGGATTGCCTGCAAAAAGAATAACGATTGGAACAATTCATCTCAACATAAAAGTGTTGAAGAACGCGCCTATATCAGCAAGGTATCATATAACTGAGGGTAAATTAAGTTTGAAAATAAGCAGAAAAAGAATATAGATTCTGATTGCAAGATTAGACACTTTTGAAAAAACCAATATAACACTTAAGGCCGCATCCGCCATTTTGAATTTTCAAATTGTGAAAACTTTGTCTTACAATGGACCTGTTGCAAACTTTTGCTAGAGCAAAAATAAGAGTTGTTTCTTGTAGATAATGCCTCAAAAATCACGATGAGCGCATCGGCAAAGTCTGAAATGCACTCATAACTTCACAATCTGCGTAAGAAATTTGCGTTTTTTTAAGCTTCCCGCTTCAAAAACGATACTACGGCACAGGTGAACATTTTGTTAGAGGAGTCGCTCCATCGTCGGCGATATTCATCATGGCCGACGCTTGCGCGCAGTTCCGCGCGTAATTCGAGGAGAGTTCAAGGTCAATCAATTCGGGCGTGGAAAATATGAACGTTAACACACCGATTGTTATCTGGTCTAATCCAGTTCAGATGTTATCTCGTCCCATCAAACGTGTTTTGGCGGATTGGCGTCGGCCATGATGATTATTGCCGACGATGGAACGACTCCTCTTACAAAATGTTCACCTGTGCCGTAGTATCGTTTTTGAAGCGGGAAGCTCAAAAAACCGCAAATTTCTCACGCAGACTGTGAAGTTATGAGTGCATTTCAGACTTTGCTGATGCGCTCATCGTGATTTTCGAGGCATTATCTATAAGAAACAACTCTTATTTTTGCTCTAGCAAAAGTTTGCAACAGGCCCATTCGAGTTTTCGATCAAAAAAAGGCTTTCTGATACCATTACAAAGTCTCACAAATTCGACTGAACAGCTAGGAACCGAAGAGCGTCGTTGGCCACGTCCACCATCTTTGATTTTTGAATTTTGAACATTCAAAATGAATAAGATAATGTTGAAAGTTTTAAATATTCCAACGTCGTCTGCTCCAAATTTTGTTGAGCTAACATGTCTCTGGAAGTTTAATTTTTACCCTGCCTACTCGCCCATTCAAAATATAGATTAATATCATGTAGGTGATCCAGTCGGACATATTTTGAAGAGGTGTAACATGAGCATGACATATAACCAAACTTATTAATTACGTGATGTGCGTTGAATACTCAAGACATAAATTTAAACAAAATATACACCGCGTGTAACATGGCAAGAAAAAAACATTTGAAACCAAGACGTTTCGACTGGAAACACCGGAGCCCTCTTCGTCAAATAGAATACATTTTTTTATTTTAAAACTTAGTATACTCGGTTGTAATTTTTAAAATGAGATGAATGATGTCACTCTGTTTCCAGCCGAAACTTCTTGGTTTCAAATGTATTTTTCTAGACTTGTTACCCACGGTCTGGTGTGTATTTTTGTCAAGAGTGTCGGTAGCCAGCCACCTCCGGTGAGGAAAATGACGTCCTACTTAAGTCCACTTAACTTCCTGAAAGTCCCCAATTTTGGTTTTTCATGACTGGTAAACACCCTGACGGTTAAATTTCAATTATTTGTTTCTTTTTCTTTCCAACTTTCATCAAAATACTTTTACAAAAGCCTTAAATTTATTCCATCAGCTATTTTACCAGGCTTTCTCCGTTTTTTTCTGAAAAAACTTGGGGGGGGGGGAGGTCCCGGCCAATCTTATGTAATTCAAAAGGGGAGGTCAGAGAGTTCTTACAGGTTCCTTACAGGAGGGGAGGGGCGGGGGTCAAAAAGTTTGCAAAACTACCTTACGTAATACTTGAACGATTAAGTTATCAAAAAGTTATCTGTACTTAAAAGCCCAAAACGGCGAAAATTTAACTTCACAAGGGGCCGTTTACGGAAGGTGTGAATTTCACAGTTTCCGAGGAAGTTGCTCCAATTCCAAGATAAGATAACGATAATTTAAACGTACTAATAACTCCGGTCCTTCTGTCATACTTGAGTTTAGTCACTTTAAAGGTGCCACTATCGATGTAGTAGAGTATCGTGTTGTTCTTGTTCCACGCCAATCCGTTCGAGAGGGTGACGTTGCTAATTTCTCTCTTCAAACCGCAAATTTCCGTGGAGTAGCTATAAAAATTCCCTCGATTGGGCACTCTTCCTGCCGGACCGGACTCCAAGGCTGGACCCTCCGTGCCTGTAAACATACACACACACAAATGAAATAAACATAAATCCGTACACATTTTTACTAGTTTTTAGAATGGCGACGGTGAAACTACCAAACCACGTATCTCGTTTGCGGTGTTTAAAAATCTACGCTCGTATTTTATTTTTTTGAAGTAGACCCAATCAATATCATTCCTTGAAGTTTTCACAGAATTTTCTCCGCACGAAGAGGAAAAATCACAGAAATTTTCAAGACTGGACGTTAAGTAGTTTTTCATTTAAAAAATAAAGTATGACAGGAAGTCTGCGACGTCGCAAACCGAGATGCGTGATTTGGTAGTTTCATCGTCAATGGCTGAAATCCTTCGGCGCACAATCGAATCAGTCAATGGGAGCGAATAACCATGATGTACGTATTTTCAAAGCATGAATCTTCAACAAGGAAAAAAAACAGTAAAAATGTGGCCCGAACTGTAAGTAAGAAGATGGTAAACGAGTGCTGGGTTCACACTATTTTGCGGAAAAAGCAAGGCCAAGAATCTCCAACAAATTTCATTAAGGTGATTCGATGGACGCCATATTTTGTGTCAGAACGGCATGCAATATATCGCATCAATTGGTTCCATCTTTTCTGCTACTCGTCATTTTTTTCCAATTTTGAGAACGCAAATCTGTTGTCGGGAGATTAAAGCACTCACTTACCAATTTTAACAAAGAAATTCAACGTACTAAAGGCGTGGTTTTTTTAGAGAGAAAATATCGCATTCGAGTGCAGTTTCGATATCAGTATCGAATGCTATGTTTTCTCTCTGAAGAAACCACGCCTTTATTACGTTGAATTGATTTGTTAAAATTGGTAAGTGAGTGCTTTAGTCTCCTGACAACAGAATTGCGATCTCAAAATTGGAGAAAAATGACGAGTAGCTGAAAAAATGGAACCAATTGATGCGATATATCGCATGCCGTTCTGACACAAAATATGGCGTCCATCGAATCACCTTGAAGTCAATTTTGAGCATTGACTAATTTTCCCCCCAGTTTTGCACTGATACTCGCATGACAGTGCGGTGTGGCGTGCTTTGTGAAAAATGGATTGATTTGCTATTTAAACCTATGAGAGAGGATCGATAAACACGCTGTTTGCAATCGCAACGAGCACCTCAGTAATCAATCCTTTACCATAGCTTCCGATGGTAGAATATCGATAATCAATCATTCACGCCTTGTCACTAATCGAGCGGGAGGTTTGGATTTGCGTGTTGGAACATTCAACATCTTTTTCGGACGTATTTCTGCTAAACGGAACCGGGGACAGACAGGTGGGAAAGAAGGGGTGTGCTCGTTGGTCGAGAGGCGCAAGAATGAATGGTAATTATAAAGCGCCAGTGACGTCAGCAGCGACGACGCCCGGCAACGCGCACTTTAACTTATGCACCGTGTCCACAACGTGCTTTTGCCATGTCCATGGCTCATGAGTGCCGGATTAAGTTGGCGCTTAGTTCCGTGTGGAAGAATATGGAATCCCACTTCTCTATTTCTCCAAAGGGAATCACGCCCACTTTTACATTTTACAGCACACCCCATTTGGACTGCATTTTGCAATTTGGAACTATTAATTCTGGCTCTTCTGGAAAAACACTTATGTGTAAAGGGAAACTAATGGCTCATACGTTGTTTTTAAACCAGGCTAGAATCTATAGGTCCAAATTGCAAAATGTAGTTCATTAATACCACTTGCCTACAGTTCCGTTCAGCAGAAATACCTCCAGTTGGGCGTTAATAATCTCTGTTGTGCAAATCAAGTGTTGCGTGTAATTTTGGTTAGGGAACATGTGGAATGTATCCTGCAAAAAAGAACCAAGAGCATTTCAACGTCACTAAAATTGTGCAACTTGTTTAACCGTGCAATATAAACCAATCATCTAAACAAGTTTTATCTTTACTCCAAATGAACTTTAAAGTCAAGAGAAAATTCACCCAGGGCCGGATTAAGGAGGTGGCCACATGGGCCGCGGCCCATGGCGGCAAATCTAAGAGGCGGCAACTCTCGCAATTTTTACTTTCTCGCTCCCCTAGGGTAGAGAGGAAGTATTGTCATTTTAAATGTAGGTATATAAAAAAAAATCGGATTTAGAAAAAAATTACAAACAAAATCTCTTATTTCCTGAGAGTATAGTAATTTCTCATTTTGTCGTCTTTCGGTGATACAAGAGACAGCACCTTTAATTAGTCGAGTTAAAAGAGGAACCGAACACGCAATTTGGCCTGGAACGGCGCGGTGCAGAGAGCAATGATGACAAGGACTTGAGATGAAAAGGAGAAGCCATCGGCGCGGCGATCGGCATGTAACACATATCAGCGCCTACAAGACTGCAAGAATACTTCACGCATTGCTCCAAACGCGTAAACGCGTCTTATGCACCCCTCCCTCGCTGGTACTTTCACTTGATGGTTTTTATTGATGTTTCAAAACGAATGAGAAGGGGGCGGCAAAATACCGGCGGCCCATGGGTGGCAAGTAGGTAAATCCGGCCCTAAATTCACCTCTGTGAATTAAATTTTTGGCATGATCTCAGTACTTTTATTACAAAGAATGAAGTTCCACAATCTTAGCAACATATTCCAATGCTTTGGTTCCTTTTTGCAAAATGCAATCCGCGTATCAGATATCTTGAATTCGTATATATTGTCTACTGGTCCATTTTAAAAGGCTAATTCACGGAAGAATGGAGAGACTCACCGACCCAGAGCCGACCCTCAACATCGGTCTTGCCATCGTTGAAGAAGTTGCCAGGATACTTGGACTCTGACTCGGGTCTGGCCAAAATGACGTAAGTCGACTGGGCTGAGACTCCGTCCCAAAAGAGGAGAACTAAGTAGGGACCGAGCACGGCTAGAAATTGGTCCCTTGTATTCTTCACCGGAGCAAAAGCTCCAACCGTCTGATCTGCGTAAAAAATAAAATAAAAATATAAAATTAAAAATAAAAAATAAAAAATAAAAAATAAAAAAACAAAAAACATAACTGTCTATTGCATGGATTAATTTTGGATCACGGATTTAGAAATAAAAACATTTTTCTGGAAGATCTTTGAAAAAAGTAGAGTCCCAAAGTTTTTGTTTTGTGCGGGAGGGGGCTCTTTCTCCCCAAATGGCCACCCAAAGTGGTGGTTACATATATACATATGTAGGTCCATGCAAACTTTGATGAAAAAATAAACAGAGAAATTATATATGTGTGATATTATGCAACTTTAGTAAAAACCCTAAAAAAGAAAAAAAAGTAGTAAAAGCAGATCTGCAAACTTAAAAAATTCCAATAGCCCAAGTACGAAACCACGTATCTCCGTTTGTGACGCTGTAGACCATACTTTATTTTTTCTTAAGTAAACTAGTCAACGACATTCCTTAAAAAATTTCTTCCTGCCAGTAGAATATTCCATTCAAATTCCAAGCGATTAAGTTGGCTCGTTTATCTCCGAGGAAATAAGACCACTAGACAAGGTACGAATTTAAACATTCTAATACACATGTTTCTAAACCAGTATTTCACGTAGAACACGATTCATACGTCGAAATTTACTGAAATTAACTCCTAACTAAGATATTAACGTTTTAATTATACGTTGGTTACGGGAAATTTGAATTGCCCGGTCACAAGATACACAATACTCCACGTGAGTCAAATCGCGCACCACAACGGTTTTGGCAGGCTTCTCGATCAAACATTGTTCAAATTGTTTAATTTTCAAAATGTAAACAATGTCCTATAACAAAGCCACAGCGTCAATATTGAGATTGCCTCATTTTCGTATCGCAAAGACTATCACGGTAACGTTTAGTTTGCGATCTGACGTATACGTAGACCATAGATCGTATTCGATACATCAAACGGGTGAGATTGTATCGATATCGATTGGTTCAAAACATAAACTTGGCCTCAAAAGTAAATTCAGAAATCTGAGCGGACGGGAACCAATCAGAAATGGATTCGCATCGTCTTTACTCTCAGCATAAGGGGACTCTAGGTCAGGAGTCATCGTGTTCTAAGTAAAATTTTGGTTAGAAACATGTCGACGGTGTAAGTCTGCAATCACATAACTCGGTTTGCGACGTCGCAGACTTCCTGTCATACTTTATTTTTTAAATGGAAAACTACTCAACGGCAATTCTTTAAAAGTGTCATGATTTTTCTTCTCAGTGCGAAGAAAATTCTGCAAAAACTTCAAGAAATCATGTCAATTTGTTCTCCTTTAAAAAAATGACGTAGAGGCGGAGATTTTCAGACACCGCAAACGAGTTATGTGATTGCCGACTTTCACCGTCGATGTATGAGAATGCTTAACTTGGTACTTTGTCTAGAGGTCCATTGAGATACGTGGTTTCGGACTTCAGCCATCGATTTGCGACCTACCTAACGATGTACAGGCTGTGACACCTGACAGGAGATCGTAAGAGCAGGCTCTCTTGCCGTACTGATCGGCGAAATAGAGTCTCTGTTTTTTGTAGTCGAAATGGGGCTCCTCCAGGTGACAGAGCCGTGGGGTGACGGGCCAAGCCTGTATCGTCGATGCTGTTGTCTTCAACGCTCGAACTTGGAAAAAAAGCAGCGCAACTGGCAGAAGAAAGCTGTGAAATAAAGGGATGCTCGGGTAAAGTTCGGGCAAACCCAGAGACAAGAGACCCTCCACCAGTGTTCGAAACTCACAGGCGCCAAATGCGCCTAAAAAATGAAAGTTCTGCGCCAAATGCGCCTAAAAAATGAAAGTTCTGCGCCAAATGCGCCTAAAAAATGAAATTTCTGCGCCAAATGCGCCTAAAAAATGAAAGTTCTGCGCCGAAGTGGTTCCTAGGAATGCCCTCCCCCCTTCAAAAAAATCCTGATTTTTCTGCCCAGTAATTTTCGAAATTTTCCCCCCAAGTTACAGCTACTAGTTCTGTGACGAAAACATCTTGCGTCTAACTTGTCACTAAATGCGCCGTGGTATATACGCAAAAAGTCAATTTGCCCTCTAAAAAGTCTGCTATGGTCCCTAAAAATCGAGCTTGATGCGCCGCATGGCTCCTGAAACTCAAAGGTGATTTACGTTTTTTTAAAGAGGAACTAAATTAAAACCCAAAAATTTTCTGCGAATATTTTTCAGTGAAAAAAGAAATCTCATGGAAAACTTGGTGGGAAAAAGTGGTCTGGCTCCTCTTTTACTACTATAGCACAGAAGAAGAGATTCGCACGTGCATTATCCAACTTTCATCGTTGGTGTATATGCCCAATTTTACCGTTCATTCAGTTTTTATTGATTTTTGTCTCATTTCTTTATTCGAAAATTTTGAATTTTCTCTCTGGCACGCTGTTATTTTCCCATATTTTATTCGGACACAGTTCGACTTCCTATCAGTTTATCACAATAAATGAACACTTGAAAAATTTAGATTATCCTGTAAGATTGGGTAGTACGCCCTTAACGTACTGAAATGAAAAATCCATTCCTCTTACCTCAGACCTTGAGCAGGAAGCATTGCCTTTCACGCACAAATGAGCAAACCTTGAAATACAAAATTCAGCAAGTAATTCCGGCATGGAATTTTTTCAAGATGATTTTACTGTGAGTAAGTTCGAGAAAACCATGCATACAGTAACCTCTCAGACAGCGAGAAATACATCACTGGTTAAAGTCGAACAATTTTCATCTCCATTTGCGACGTTGAAAATCTCCAATACTGTTTTTCCTAAAAAGAAAAGTAGGTAACCGACAATTTTTCTTGAAATTCACTTTGAATTCTCTTCTCTTCACGCGTTCTAAAATATGCGCCGAAAACGCCAAGGCGATATTTAGGTTAGTTCCTTTGTAGAAAAAATAAACAAATAAATATATGTATTTATTATAATCGGACCTTTCCAAGCGTCGCACACTGGATCGAGTCAATCAGATAGGTCGGACATGAAGTTTTTAACTGAAACTGCAAATTTTGATGTTCAATTCGTCAAATTTTAAACTGTGCGGGGTGCCTCAAAAAGAAATAATTTTACGAGGTGACCAATCGAATCACGTTTAGAACCTCAAAGTTCTGCATGAATGGAGTTATAAGCTTTTAAAGTTTCCAAATTTTATCCGACCTCTTCCATTGACTCAAACCACTGTGTGTCGTAACGAGAATGTATATTTTATCACACATCAATGGCTTAGGGGCAGATGTAATCATTCAGACAATGCCTTTATTTAAAAGAGCCAACTTTTAAATTAAGGTGATTCGATGGACGTCATATTTTGTGTCAGAACGGCATGCGATGTATCGCATCAATTGGTTCCATTTTTTCGGCTACTCGTCATTTTTCTCGAATTTTGAGATCGCAATTCTGTTGTTAGGAGACTAAAGCACTCACTTACCAATTTTAACAAAGAAATTCAACGTATTATAGGCGTGGCTTTTTTAGAGAGAAAATATCGCATTCGGGTGCAGTTTCGATATCAGTATCGAATGCGATGTTTTCTCTCTAAAAAAAACCGCGCCTTTATTACGTTGAATTTCTTTGTTAAAATTGGTAAGTGAGTGCTTTAGCCTCCTGACAATAGAATTGCGATCTCAAAATGGGAGAAAAATGACGAGTAGCTGAAAAAATGGAACCAGTTGATGCGATAAATCGCATGCCGTTCTGACACAAAATCTGGCGTCCATCGATCCAATAAACTGATCTTAATTTTTTAAAAATGAATTCACATCCATAAAATTAATGATTAAATAAACGTTAAACTGTGAATGTTGTGTGTACCTTTGGTTTTGGTGGAAAGTAAGAAGTACGAGGACTAAAGAAGGAAATGATAACGAACGAACAACTATGAGCAACTCGTGAACAAATGCACGTAAGTAGATGGAAAAATTAAGACAATGATTCTCGGCGGAAAACCCTGGTCGGAATGTTTCTTTTTCTCTTCCCCCTCTGTCCCCACCAAAAAGAGGTAATTACACGGAGTGGGTACACAGAAAATTCTTATCTCCTGTGTTATGGTATGATGCCAAATTTTTTGCAAAAAATCTCATTCAAACACTTAAGATTCTTGAGTTCAACCTCGCGTTTAACCATTATGCATATGGACAATGTTTAGCAGGAAGATACCAAATGACACTTCCACGGGACGTTTTCATAGGATTTGTCCCAAGTTCGAATCGCAGGAAGGAAACTTCTGGGATTTTTCCCAGTTACCGTCTCCACGGGACGGGGCTCATACGGTACTGCGACTAGTTTGCGCGGGAAGATATATTAGTTAAAGTCGATTATTTAACCTGGATTAAAATAATAATTGCACTCAATTGACAATTAGACACATTATTCTAACTAAAAAAACATTAACAATGGAGTAATGAATAAAATATCGCACAATTCGTTTTCACTTCTTCTTCCTCTCTCCGTGAGTCCTAGGGGTAAAGGACCATACTTGGTACCGGGAAAAATATTGATTAACGCAATGTTTTTCCCAACTTCGTAAGTGGGATTTTTCCCGGGGACAAATCCCGTGAAACGGCCCGTGGAGACAAGGCCTCAGGAAAAGCAAGAATGGGACAGTTTTGAACCAGCTTGGAAGCACAGAAGAAGGAGTAGGGAAAAATGCTTTGAAGTGAGGAAAGTAAAAATAAAATAACTACTTTTTCAAAGTTGAGGACAAGAAACATAGGGTTCGAGGAAATCGCGGTTGAAGCTTGCCGACGCTGTCCCGGGCGTAAGTAGGAGACGGAAAGCGTGCTCCCCCCCCCCCAAAAAAAATTACTCGGTACTCCCAAGAACTTTGAGGGAATTTGCTAAGTATTAGCGTAACCCCTTTTCCCACCAAGCTTCCAAGCTTCCACCTGTCACCAAGAGACCGGTGGAGGGTCTCTAGTCTCTGAAAATTATATTTCGATTGATTTTTCGGTTGGAGCAGCGGAAAATTGCTCCTGAGACGACTGAATTTTGCAAAATGTTCCCGGATAGGCCCCTAGGAATCTCTTTGGAGATAGGGAAACTCTTGATCCTTAATTTGGAGCATGGGGGGAATTGCATAGATCCACCATGTTGTATAGTGTCATGCTGCCTCCCAGACACCTCTTGATGGGATGCCCTTCTGCCCTCCCCCCCCCCGATCACAAAGTCCATCGCTCCGTGCATTGGCACTGTTGCTAGTTCTTAGGATGATTGACTTCAAACGCTCATGATATCATGACCTAATAATGTAAGTTATGGTTTGGAACTTCACCTGATGTTCTTTGGAGTAAGAGAAAGTGTCTAGAATGAAAAACTGAAAAACCCAATATTTCTGAAAGCAGTCTCACTCTGAAAGTAATTTCTTCACTTGATGGTCTTTTCATTGGGAAAATATCTTTAAATTTTACCATATTTTCATGATAAAATTCTCATTATTAGGCAATTGGGTTCTCGTGAAAACAAGAGAAATATTTGCACGATCTTGACAACTCTTCATTTTATCCACATCGAACCTTGAAGGTGATCTTGTACTGAATTTGTTTGAGAATTAACCAAAAAATTGAGCACACTACATTGTACTACTCCGTTAAAATTAAAATTATATGCGCGTTAATGAGATCTCGGTATACAGGTAGGCACGTTCATTTTTATCATCTTTTTTCATCATCTTCTTATGATCACTCACACTTTGACGTCGAACCTTCCAAACCACTTATCGACGGTGTAAGTCGGCAATCACATAACTCGTTTGCGGTGTCTGAAAATCTCCACCTCTATGTTATTTTTTAAAGGAGAACAAATTGACATCATCCCTTGAAGTCTTTGCAAAATTTTCTTCGCACAGAGAAGAAAAATCACGGCAAATTTAAAGAATTGCTGTTGAGTAGTTTTCCGTTTAAAAAATAAAGTATGACAGGAAGTCTGCGACGCGACGTCGCAAACCGAGTTATGTGATTGCCGACTTACACCGTCGATATCTCATTTCCGTGTTTTAAATCTCTGCTCTCATTTGATTTTTTTAAATGGGACCAAAACAACATCATTACTCAAAGTTTTAATAGAGTTTTCTTCGCATAGAGGAGAAAGGGCAAAGCAGTTTTTAAGAATTGACTTTAAATGGTTTACCATTTGGATTGCATTTCGCAAAAAGGGACCAAGAGCATTCCAATGTTGCTAAGATTGTGCAACTTTTTGGCGCGTATACGTAGTATACCGCCTTTGCGATCGTTTCGACCCCCCACTCGATACAATAACCGAGTCCCTTAGTTCCTTACCGAAAAGTGACTACCGCGAACTTCTGAGATTTTCCAAAGCGTGTAAAAAGTTTATTTATCCATCAATAATTATTATTTAAAGTAGTTTCTCATTCTGGGGCTCATTAGTTTATGTGCAGTGAATACCAACAGTCTACGTTACTTGGTTTTTTTAAAAAAAGCCTAAGAGTGGGGCGCGCTGATTTAAAATATGCATATATAAGCAGAAGCAAGCGAACTGATTCGAGGATGGCTGATCAGGTCGGCACTCGTTGAATGAGAATTTCACTTCTTCGTTTTGTTTAAAACGTTGCTTTGACAGATCTCCACAACCCTGTTATGATTTTCAAAATTTGGTACTCCTTGCTCTGATAGCCGGGGCCAGCAGGATAGTGGTAAGTGCAATCTGTGATGAGCCTCGAGACTCATTAGCCCATGTGCTAATCGTGGCCTATACAGAAATTCACTCCCTTATCAGGCCAAAACAGTGCACAGGCAGGCACAAAACCCAGGTAGTGTCCCGGTCCTGGCTCGGTTCGCCGCGTCGCTTTCCAGCTAAAGAACAAAAGGCGACCCTCGCGGTCCTCGTCACAGTCAGACCTAATTACTTTCACTCGATTACCCATTTCACCGTCACGCTGGGATCCATCAAATTTTCGAAAAAATTGTTTCGCGAGTACCTAGGAATTTTTTCCTTACTCTCCGTTCAAAGACGAATTGAAAGAGGTCTCATTCATAAAAATCGGCCGAATAGAAAAGAAGTTACAGTATTCGAAATCCAAAGAAATCAACGAAACTTCTCCAAACAAAAAATAAAATGAAGAGGAAAAAAGAAATGTATAAATTACAATTAAATATAATTGACCTCAGAATTTGGCAAGCAATTCAACTATATAACGGAGAAAAAATTGGGAGAAATTACAAAAAATTCGCCTCTTGCAAGGGGCTTCCTTGTAAGAATTTTGATCTGAAGGCAAGGATTGAATACCAGCGCAATACACCATACAATACATGGTGTGCCTGAACGAACATTTTTTTTTGTGTCAAAATCGAAAATTCTTTATATTTTTTAACTACAGTGTCTCTTGAGTCGTTTAAGCCAAAAAAAAATTCCGTCAAGATTCTGAAAAGCAAAGGCGCTTTAAAAGTATTCTGGGGCTATGTATCCTAACTGTGTCCACACATGGTTTCTGTTCAGCATATCCATGTGTAAGTATTTTTACACGTAGAATCTAATTTTCACGTCAGGGAGTCGACACATCTCGATTTTTTCGATTTTATACGGAAAATTGATGGTTTTTCGGGATTGAAATTATTATTGTTTCATGAAAAATAAATGCACCCAAAATGACTACCATTGCATATTGATTTTTATATATTTGCACCCACGAAATCTGTTGGTAAATTCAACGAGTGAGTGCATCGACCTGGTATATCAAGTTTCTGCAATTTTTTACGGCAAATCGGTAGATTTTCGGGATGTAGATTGCTTACTTTCAATTCATAAATGAATAAAGCATGGACATGGTTGAACTTCTTTGCATGGAAATACGTTTAAAATAACAAAATCAAGACATATTTAATGCAATTACATTTATATCGAGTCAATTTCTTTTCAATAATATATCGGGATTTAAAATAGGTACCGGTGATTTGGATATTTTAGCCCCAAAAATACCTTTAAATCTATTGTAGGTACCTTTCAGGAGTTCGACAGAATTTTTCCTTTCTTCCCTTAAATTATTCCGTAGCACTTTTTTTCAAGAATCTGATAAGATATTGCTGGGGGCAGATCAAAAAACTTAAACTCGTTCGAATGGCTTTCTACATTCACAATACACGGTCTCGTCAAAGTGCGTCGTCGAAGAGTTGGATCGTATGAATTCTCTTGTTGTGCTACTTCCCTATTTTGAAATCTCTGTAAATGACAACTAAAGGAGTTGATATGTGTGAGTTAATGACGCGCCTTATCAACACATTGTGTTGGAGTTCACTGCTTGTTTTTGCCTGCAAATACATACTGATCATCTAAACGGGTTTTATCTTTACTCCCAATGAACTACGAATGCGAGACGAAAATCACCTTTGTAAATTCAAGTTTTCGCATGATTTCAGGAACTTTTTGCTAAGATTACAAGTTAGCACAATCCTAGCAACAATTTTAAGATGAAGTACGAGAGGAAGTCTGAAACGTTGCCGACCGAAATACGTGGTTTGGGAGTTTCGTAGTCGACTTAATCAGTGGCGTGGCGCACTTCGCGATGTAAGTATCGAACGATCTGCCATTTAAACCTATGGAAAAGGATCGATAGACAGGACTGGGTTCGCAGCGAACACCTTAATAATCGATTCTTTAATAGGTTTAAATTACATATTAATCGATTTATCGCAATTCACGCCACGCCACTGGACTTAATTGCTTCACTTAATGAGTCACCTCTCAGTCCTCTCACTCGGTGCACTTGTTGCGATGACTAATCGAGGAAAAACTGGTCGCGCCGTTATTGCGAAGAACGTCGTATGAATATTCGTGCGTTGCCAAATTTCTTCTGACCAAGTATTTATTCAGAGAAAAGTTATTGATATCTTTCAAGGAAAATTTCAGGTATTTAAATTACTTGTTCATTAAATTAAATGGGAGAAACAAAAGATTCATATTCAACAATTTGCGAGTTAGCTCGATTTTTATTAGTAAAGGTATGCAGACTGCTATTTGGTATGTTCATACAGAGGTTTCTCCGTAGCATGATCGTTTTCGCGTTTCCATGCACGTCCAATTAATGATCATCTCCTCCGCAAAATGTGTCGTTCTCCTAGACGATGGATACGTGACTGCAAAAATTGACGGAAACAATTACATTTTTCACAAAAATTTGACCGTGTGATTTCTGTCCGAGATTTTGCTGATTTTTGCGTATAATCTGTAGAAAAATACAGAAATTTGCATTATAAAATTCCCATCCTGGTATGGTGATAACTTTTAAAAATCAATTTTCAAAGACTCTTAAAAACTATTATAGATCTCGTATTAAGAAATTCTTTTTGGCTGTTTTTCTCATGGCATAATGTAACTCTTCATGCATGAACGTACAAAAAAGTCTTTAAAAAATAACTCCTTTTTTAAATGATTTTTTTTAAATAAAAATTCCGAACATCTGCAGAGTTGATAAACTACAGTTGATATTTTCTGAGTTTTTTTTTCAAATTTCATTCAGAGTTTTTACTTCAATTTTACCTCTGGAAGTTTATTTTTTTTAGAAGTTTTAAAAAATACCCAAAAAAGATTTTTAAAAACAAATATATTAACAGTTTCTCGAATCTGAGCGGGTTTTGGGGGTTTTTTTTTCAAAATGGACGAGTTTTTATATAGGTTTTTTGTTTTTTGTTTTTTGTTTTTTTTTAAAGGCGTTGCAAACAGGGAACGTTCTGCCAGTAAAAATGCAATTTACGAGGGAAATTTTACTACGTCGAAATGCACTTCGGTTCTTCCGTTTGGGTAACGACGCGACGAACACCGACAGGAACCAATGACCTCGTCCGTCACATCGTCGTTTCTCTAACGTAAGGACGTATCTCCGTTTCAACATGAGCCGCCAAATACATGGAGTTATACGGAGGACAGGGCTCATACGGAAATAGAGGTACGTCTTTTCGCCAGAAAATCGACGAAATGGCATCCTGACGGATTTTACCCGGGCCATAATTTTGGGGAAACGATGCATTGCGGATTTGGAGGAGACTGAGATACTTCGGATCATTCATGAATTCGTGATCCAACCGCTGTGAGGTCAGTCACTGAGAGGTATGAAAAGGAAACTAATTTGGACGTATTTAAATGAAATGATGCTTATTATGCTCGCATCGTTGAATGCGGAAATCAAGCGCACGACTATGCGGACTCCGTAGTCGGAATATGGTGTGGTATCACGCAAGATTGAAGGAAAATAATGGCTTTTTACCTGTCTAAAACGACTGACGTTTATGAATGCTTGTATGAAGCTCGCACCGTTGAATAAGGAAGCCAAGCGCAGGACTATTCGAACTCCGGAGTCAGAACAGGTGTGCCTTCAATTTGTGAACATGCAACACGCACATGCGTGGATTGCGACTGCTGCAACTGACGAGTTCCGTGCGTTTCTGAAGAAGTTAGAAACATGGGAGTGCCTTCGATTTTTGAATGGGCAACACGCACACTCGTGGAGTACGTATAGTTGCATCAAGGCGACGCTATTATTGGCGTGCTAAGCAAGACCAAGAACGTCGTAAATCCATCAACATTTTCCCACGTTTTTGGAACTTGACATTTTATGAAATAAAAACTGTTTTACCCATGCACTTCAAACTTTCAGGTTGTTAGTATTTGCAAAAGAATTCTTTAAAAACATTGTCCGCAGGTACACAAGTTTTTCTGCTATTATACATTGATTCCAAAAACAGGCTCGGACTGGCCATAAGGCCAATCTGCCATTGGCAGATTCGCCCCCTTGGCGCGCAAAAATCGCGCCCCTCTGACAGATAGCAAAATAAGGAGAGAGAAAAAAAGTACGACCGAGAATATATGCGGAAAATTTCTTGAATGAACGGAAGAAGAGAGAGTTAGGAGTGAGGAGAGGTGCTTTTACGTATAGTGGCGAACAGAGGTCCAAGAACTACGTTCTGAAGCGCAAACACTTTTCTGTGAAATAGTCACCTTTTTGTTGACATACAGGCGCTTTATCATCTCCCTCCTTCATTCTCTATGTGTAACTCCCGTAGAAGCGATAGCCGGTTCGATTTTTAGACATACGCACACTTTATAGACCTTTTGAGAGACCTTTAAACACATTTCTTCCTTTTCAAAATGACTTTTGATTTGGACATATCATAGCATATCTCGGGCAAACTTAACCTTGATTTATTTCGAAATTCAACAGTGAGAGACATCCAAAGTGTAAATACGATACAACCATTCTCGCAAGATGGATGTCCACATTGGATATGAAAAATATGAAGCGATGGCTTGAGTCGTGAACTCCCAATACTCTGCTCTAGTTTAAAGCAACATTACAAATAAGACAAACGGAAACAAACACAACAGGGAAAAAGAGGGAGCGAAAGGATGCGCGTTAACGACGGCGCAGAGATACAACTATTCGTACTTGATGGACGTCCGTGCTGCATCTGAAAAATTGAAGGCGCGATAAAGCGAAGCGTGAGCTCTCAATGCCCTGCTAATTCTGCCAATGAGGTGTCCGTGCTACATCTGAAAAATTGAAGGCGCGATGAAGCGAAGAGTGAGATCTCAATGCCCTGCTATATTCTGCCAATGAGGTGTCGCTCTGATTCATGTCCGTGAAGTTAGCACCGCGACTTTTAAAATTTTAAATTTCCTCTTTTGCTCATCATTTGCTCACCTCGAAAATCGCTTTCATTTTTTTTGCTCAGGCATGTACCCCCCAAAAATCGAACTTGAACTTTCAGAGAGGTCATTGACCTTAGTACCCCCATTTTGTCCGATTGACTTGAAAATGGTGTCAAACGACCTCTGCAAACGATCCAGAATCATTTGCTCACCTTTGCGCAGCCCTTAGTTTTCATTGCTCACCTCCCCCTTCCCCCCCCCTCCAAAATGAAAGGCGGCATTTTGGGGGACATCAAAGGCAGCACCCCCACTTTGTGCTATTGAGCTGAAATTGGTGTCCAACGACGCAGGATCATTTGCTCACCTTTGCTCAGCCCATAGTTTTCGTCGCTCACCTCCCCCTTCGCCCCAAAAATGAAAGGCGGCATTTTGGCACACATCAAAGGGAGCGCACCGACTATGTTCGCAACCGCCATTCGGGAGGAGGTAAGATTCGGGCAACGGAAACGAAGGGCTGAGCAAAGGTAAGCAAATGATTCAGCGTCTTTTGAGACCATTTTCAGGTCAATCGGACAAAGTGGGGTGCTAAGGTCAATAACCTCTCTGAAAGTTCAAGTTCGATTTTTGGGGGATACATGCCTGAGCAAAAAATAATGAAAGCGGTTTTCGAGGTGAGTAAATGATGAGCAATGATGAGCAAAAGAGAAAATTTTAAATTTTAAAAGTCGGGGTGCGAACTTCACAGACATTGGTTTCGCACTTCAGTCGGTGCGGTCATCCATCAAGTTTAAATAGTTGCATCAAGTCCCCGTCACCGCCTACCAACGCGTCTGTCAATCGAACGCCTTCAATTTTTGAACGCAATACGGACATCCGTCGAGGTTGTATAGTTGTATCACGGCGCCGTAGCAAGCGCGTCCCATTGTTTATCGATACAGACGAATTTAAGTTGAGAGAAGAATGTCATTATGCCTTCAATTTTTTGCATACATCTTTTTGGGCAAAATGAGAGACGATGTTTCTCTATTTGCGACGTTGCAGACTTCCCTCGAAACTTTATTTTTCTTTCGAGAAGCTGGTCAACGTAGAACCTAAATTCTCCATGATTTTTCATATTCGCTAGCAGAAGATTTGGTCCAAAATTTAAAGTCGTAAATTCGGATTGTTTCTCATGGAAGAATTGAGATAAGAACGGAAATTTTGAAACACCGTAACGGAGATACGTGGTTTCACACTTCAGTCGGTGCGATACGGACATCCATCAAGTTTAAATAGTTGCATCAAGTCCCCGTCACCGCCGACCAACGCGTCTGTCGATCGAATCAACCACAGGTAGTATGAGCAGGGAGTCAAAACTTTACGAGGGATCAGCCAATATTCTTTTCTTAAAAATAAAAAAAATAAAAAAAAAATCTGGTATTGCAAAAAATTGACAGGGCTTAAAGCAAAAATTGAAATTTTTGGGTGGAATCGAAAATTACTCCGATTGAACTCAAATAATGGTAGTTCCCTGTGAAATGATACGAAAAATTCGATTTTCTGGTCTGCAATTCAGGACCGGAAATCCGTCAAAAACATTATTTTTGTGTCGCGCAAGTTTTTGGAACCCGCTGTTTTCAAGAATTTTTGCGGTGAGTATTTTCAAGTCGCTGTTGTCTAGTGCAATTCACTCCCCAAATCCCCAGAATCGATTGGGTCTTTCCTTTTTTCTGAAGTCGGAGATCTCATATCTTTCTCCTTTTTCTTCTTCTTCTTATCTTTTGTGAAAAATATGTAGGTACATTTACTTTTTAGCATGACAGTAATTAATTCCTCAAATTCGAGCCTTGCGTGAGGGAGTTTCAAGCCTCCCGCGCCCGCCCTTGAATTACAAAATAAGAGAAAAAAAAGAGAAAAAGAGTTAAATACACACCAAAAGAAGAAAAAATCAGAATTTTGATTAGGATTAAAAATAAATCACAGGTTTGCAAATAAATTGCAACTACACGGTAAAATTATTAGTATCGTATCGGAGTCTTAAGCATGTTGTCCGTTCACAAATATTGAAAGGGCTCTCATGCGTATTGAATTCGCAAGCCAGTCGCAATTCCGGTTTAATTAATTACTCTCATCATCCCTACTTCTGGCCTGTACTTAATCTGGTGTGACAGTGCTCGCTCTAGGTATGTCCAGAAAATTCGGCGCTTAAACTACAAATATTATTAAAATGTGAAAGATGCTGCTAGCATCCTACCAGCTGCGCGCCTTCAATTCTGCAGATGCGACACGGACATCCATCAAGTACGAATAGTTGTATCTCTGCGCCGGCGGTGGTTATTGCTGTTTTCTCCGGTGCGTCGGTAGGTACATAACCTCAAAACCAAGTTGCTCGTTGATGGCTCGTTGCTCAAAGCTGCTCAAAGCTCTCGTGAGGTTTTTTATTTGAGCCATGTTTCTGTGTTATGGTTAATATCGACAATGACTTCCAAGTGTTCCTCATCGTCAGTTGAAACGCCTCAGTTTTTCATCCTTTAATTGTACGTTTTAGATCGTGAAATTCGGTGTCGAACCATTCTTGTTACCTACCTCACCAACTGAGGTAACCTGCACCCTTCCGAAGAAAACTTCTAAAGTCTGTAAGTAGCATATCAGTTAATAGATTTTTACATCATATATCACTGCAGAACATTTCTCTTTGAACCCTAAGGAGCTTGCCTCAAATATTTCTTGCAACAGAATTCCATAACAACCAACTGGAGTCTCTTCAGACGTCAGTGTCTTCGCGACTGCGTCTCATTAAATTCCCCCATTGGAACACGATTATAAGCACTTTCCAGATAAATAATACACCAAATGAAATGCTCCTAAATTTTGCCTGTAATTTGCAAAAATAAGCATCTTTCCCAAAAATAATATGCTGAATGGAACTTGCCGAAATTCTGCATATAAGACACCAGATGGAACGTGTCTAAATTTTGCATGTAATGTGCTTAAAACGCCTTTTGGTTGAAAGAATACGAGAAATTCTCAAAATTTCGGTAGAATGGGCAGGAGTGGCAGGTCAATCATAGAATACGCAAGACGCACAGTGGATCGCAGGGCGTCATACAAGGAATATGCGCTACGTCTCAAAAGACGTTCAATTGAGACACTGTCGGAGGTGATTCATCCCTAGTTCTTGGCAAGTGATATATTGCTTTGGTCATATTCAAAAATTTCGGCAGGTTTTGACCTCTTAACCTTAACAAAGCCGTTTGCCCCAGTGCGTAAGTCTTAAGAATTACTCTCATCAGAGATTATTGCAAGAAATCATATTAATAAGATTTGCCCAAGAGAAAAACATTGCATATGACTTGTAATCATATTCGAGGTATTAGACATGATGTTTTATTGTTGCCAAATCTTGCTTTCATTTCACTACGCTTTGCATTTTTTTTTGTTGAGAATGATACTATAGTCTAATCAATCGTCACCTTCCGGCCAAAGTATCACAAGCACCATGCAATGTTTAAAAATTTCCGCCACCATTTTATTTTTTTACAGAGAAATTGTTGGTTGAATCTGTTTGAAAATTTCACTAAATTTCATTTGCAGCACAAAGAAAATTCGGTGAAATTTTCGTTGAAAAGTCACATGGTGCTTGTGATACTTTGGTCGGAAGCAATACCATCTACCCATACCTGATTATTGGTTTGAGGGAAACTGGTCGTAACTGCGGAAAAAACTCAGGATCCTGCAAGGAGGACTTTAAAAAATTGATTTTTTTACTTGAGAAAGTGAATTTGTTCTGGGCATTGAATTTGCAGCTGAATATCTAGGCAAGTTTCATCGAAAGGAACAACTTTTTTCAACAGAATCATATTTTAAATGAAGGAAAAAATATCAAATGTACATCAATGTATGGAATAAGGACAGTAAGGGTGATAACGGATGCAACGCGCCAAACATATACATTGGCAAGGGGGTTAGTGGGATCGGAAGCCTGGCGGCTTTCCTCCGTTCCCTCAACGGTTATTACTAACTTTTGATTTCTCGAATGGCCAAGAATGATAAGTAGGAATTGTCGGAAGATAACATAATGTGCAAGAGCAATTGACCTGTTTTATGCTTAAAAATATAAATCTGCCAAGATTTTTGACTCCGCCAATGTGATACAACGGACGTCAGTTTTTTACTTCACAGAAAAGCTGGAAAGAATCGCCTCGAAAGAACTGGACCCAGCTGTTTTCATTAATTTTTTATTGAAAAGCAACCAGAATGCTTCTGCTACCAGAAATCATCAATTTATGTTCCCTTTGATTCAAAAAGAATTTTTTTAGTGTAACCGTGTATTCTGCCTATTTGTTGATGTTTAACAAAATCTAAGTGATAGAGTCCTGATATAAGTGAACTTTATTTCAAGGTTTAGAGCTGCTATTGGCTCACAGACCTGTGAGGTTTGCAACTGCTGCTTTGGTTATGAAGAATCACTTAAATCCAAGCTCTTGACGGATTATTTTAGAACCCATCTCGCCAGGTGATACTTCCTAGCATGGCTGGGGAGGTCAAATAAATTCATGTTTTGAAACCCAATCAACAGTGTAGCAGCACGTCGAATAACTAGTAATGTGGTTGCTTGAGTTAATTCTGTTATAGAAAGTGACGACGCATAAGTAACGCCTTCGGGTCATTCCATGTCAACTCAACGAGGTTTTGAACCTTGACCTTTTGGATCATGTTTAAACTTGGTGTGCTGTAAGTTCCTATTGAGAATAAAATATTCCCCAAATTTTAGGTCATTTCGTCGCTCCGTTAATTTTATATGGAAAATTTGCAAAAAATTGAGTTTTTTTTTGACCAGTAAAACTTTGAACGGCTGTTGCTGCTCAACGGTTCATCTGAAAAACTTGAACTAGGTCTTGTTTTGAAGCTTGGAGCTTCTTTTTTTTTTAAAGAAAAAAAAATGAAAAGGAGTTCTGGAAATTTTTTGGAAAGTTTTGAATTTTCATATTTGAATTTTCCAAAAAGGGCATTTTTTAAAATTTTGATTTTCTTTGTAGGTGACCATGACATAATCTTTAAGCATATCCGAAAGTCTCATTGTGGGCCGCGAAGCGGTCTCTGAGTTATAGCAATAAACGTACCGTAATCCCACTTAAAAAGCATCATACCTACACACAGGGTGTCCCAGAGCGCCCGTACCAGGCCTTTTTCTCGGTTGATTTAGGTCGGACGAAGTCACGGGCCGCGGGGTGGAGAAGAGAATCGACCCCAAGGAATCCGAATTTCATGGCCTCGATACCCCTCCAGCTCCGGCGGGTACGGGTGCTCTGGGACACCCTGTATGTAGGTATGATGCTTCTTAAGTGGGATTACGGTACGTTTATTGCTGTAACTTAGGATCCGCTTCGCGACCCACAATGAAATTTTAGGAAATGCTTAAAGGTTATGTAATGGTCATCTTCAAAGAAAATCAAAATTTAAAAAAAAAATGCCTTGAAAAATTCAACATTTTCCAAAAAATTTCCAAAACTTTTTTTTCAATTTTTTTTTATAAAAAAGAAGAAGCTCTAAGCTTTAAAACGAGACCTAGTTCAAGTTTTTCATATGATTCGTTGAACAGTAACAGCCGTTCAAAGTTTTATTGGTCACAAAAAACTCAAATTTTTTGCAAACTTTGAAATTCCATATAAAAATTAACGAAGCTACCAAATGACCTCAAATTTGGGGAATATTTTTTTCTCAGTAGGAACTTACAGCATACCAAGTTTGAACATGATCCGAGAGGTCAAGGTTCAAAACCTCGTTGAGTTGACATGGAATGACCCCTTCATCATGAAAAGATGCTTCCCAGGGTAGCCTCAGAGTCGGAATAGTTGTATCGCCTAGGAACCTAATCTGAGTGTGAGGCTCCAAAATTTTTAATGAAATCGCGTTTTCGGGCCATTAGGTAGGTCTTGACAGGTATAATCACTTTCGGAGAAAAGTCTAAACATGTCTCTAAGTGCACCACTCCTAGCATAATTTCACGTGGTTAGCACAGTTTTCCTCAAGAAATTTCCCGTATTCTCTTTTTATTACGTCAATGTGGCCACATTCGCAACTATAATCAGTCGTCCTCATTGTAAATCGCGTTTTCGCCGATCGAAGTGGCACATGAAGCTCATGCGTGCCATTACATACATACATAAAGCCGCTTTTATAGCGCCGCCTCGCAAGATGGCTATTTCCATTTAAATCTTCCGTCACATTCATACGGCGCAATGATACAACTATCTGAACTCTCCAGAATGCGTGAGGTATCACGCCGCATTTGAAGGCGTTTTCAAATCAGCCAAGTTCCGATACCCGGATTATCGTTTTTTATAGTTCATATTCTTTTGTTATGTTCCGTGCCGCTTGTTAATTTTTAATCCTCGTATAAAAACCACCCATTTGTAAGTACAATTCTAGCTGAAGCGCACTTCAGCTATGCATTCACCACTGCAAAAATTTCAGAGGAAATCGACAAGCCCAGCGTGCATGAAGGCAGGCCCGCCACAAGGGGAGATACTGGGTCCCTGGTACCGCGGCCCGTGTTACCCGTGAAAAACCACTACGAATTCACATGCAACCCTTGTTTCGTAAGAAAAAGTGAAAAATTAACCCTAAAAATTTCGCAAAAGATCAATGGAGTTTCAGAAACACGCTGGGGCACTGTGGAATTCTTCTTAAATTTTCAATGAAGTATACTTCTTGGAAAATTTCTATCTATTTTCAAGATTTTCAGTACAGAGGGATATTTTTAGTAACTGCGTTTCATTTTCTTCCGTCGTCAGATGCTAAGAGTCTCCAGTCTGGGCATCCTTGACTTCAATGGCTCATTGCTCAACTCCCTTGCCATACACAAACGAGGGGAGAGTCCAGGGGGCTTGGCCCTCTTAGAACTGAAAATAGTATCATGTGCCCCCCCCCCAAAAAAAAAATAAATAAAAAATTTCCGGATGTTTTGGATGCAACAATTCGCAAGTATTTTGTGCTGAAAGTATAAAAAAAAAAAAAAACATAATTATTCCGCAGAATTTGATGGAAAAATTCTTTATGGAAGCTTCAAAATGCGTTTGATTAGTCGTATAAATTTTAAAATTTCTCGGGGGATGCCCCTCGGACCCCCCCCCCTCCGTGCTTGGGGCCCGGACCTTAAAACTGGTACCAGGGCCCGAGATGGGATGTGGCGGGCCTGGCCTCGCGCTCTGCGACGCCCAATCGCCATTGCCCCCTATCCTCCCAGAGATCATCAGGCAATTGGCACCTTCTGATCTCCTCCTCCACCCCTTATTGCCAACCTTTCACAGGGCGTCCACGCCGTCGCCTTCCGGGAGGAACCCAATCGAAGACCTGCTTGGGCAACCGATCATCTGCCATCCTTCGCACATGTCCATACCAGACCAACTGCTTGGACCTGATATCGTCCACGATGTCCTTCTCCACACCCATTATCTCGCGTACCTTTTCATTGCGGATACGCTCTCTTCTCGATATCCCAGCAGACCTTCGCAAAAAGTCCATCTCAGTTGCCCTGAGCATGTCTTCAGTTATTTTCTTGAGTTGCCAGACCTCACTCCCGTAAATTACGATACTCTTCACGATGACGTTGTAAATTTTTCTTTTGGTCTCCTTGGAGATACTCTGGTCCCAGAGAACCCCATTTAGCATCGCGATAGCTTTCCTGCCTTGCAGATTCCGCTCTTTAATGGCCCGATCCTTTCCGTCCTTAGTTAACCGAACTCCTAGATATTTATACTCTTCACAGTCCTGAATTTTCCGACCATCCTCCAGTTCAATGCTTTGCGTGCCATTATATCCCTAAAAATGTGTCCACGGACACATTTTCTGCGTGATTCTACGTGACTAGCACAGGTTGCCTCTCAATTTTTTTTACAATCCCTTGTCCCTAAGCAACATCGTCGCGCTCGCAGCTGTGATGAGACGTATTCATTGCAAATTGCGTTTTTCGCCGATTGAAGTTACGGGCGAAGAAGAAATGTGTGCCACTAACGCTCCGAAAATCTCTGGCATGGTTCAGCATGAGCAAAGTTTTAAATAACAAGGTCTTAAGGTGATTCGATGGACGTCATATTTTGTGTCAGAACGGCATGCGATGTATCGCATCAATTGGTTCAATTTTTTCAGCTACTCGTCATTTTTCTCCAATTTTGAGATCGCAATTCTGTTGTCAGGAGACTTAAGCACTCACTCACCAATTTTAACAAAGAAATTCAACGTAATAAAGGCGTGGTTTTTTAGAGAGAATATATCGCATTCGAGTGCAGTTTCGATGTCAGTATTTTGGCAACGTAGCACAGTGAAATTGTAGTAGTTTTTCGAAATTGAAGGGGCTGAGGATTTTTTATTCGGATTTAAAGGTTCTTGATTTAGTGAGATTCGAATTATAGTGAGGGTCGCGACGTTGCCATTATTTAAAGTGAAAATCTTTGAAAATGCATAACTCTACTGCATTTTACCCGAATTCGATGAACTTTTCTTAACTTTTTACTCTTAAATAAAGCTTTTCAATGGTGTTTAGATCAATGGGTCGACTAAGTCCTGGGCGGCCTTTACGCGGTTTTGACAGTTCAATAGAAAATTCCTGCTAAGAACCGTTAAAACCACGTAAGTATCGCCCAGTACTTATGTAAGACCCATTGATCTACACACCTATGGAAAGCTCTATTTAAGAGTAAAATTTTATTAAAAAGTTTATCGAATTCGGGTAATATGCAGCGGAGTCATGAATTTTCAAAGAGTTTCACTTTAAATAATGGCAACGTCGCAACCCGGGAGCCTAAGCTGAAAATCTGGCTTATTCAGATGTCCGACGATTCCTTGTAATAAATGGATCATAAAAGAGCCCTTTTTTACGATTAATTGATAGGCGTGCAATCCTGTGAGTGGTTTCCGATTGCGTAAAACTGACTTTGACCAACTTTGAGCGGTCGTATCTCGGAAACCAGATGTTTCCCCGGAACAGAGACTAGAGACCCTCCACTGTCCTCTTGGCGACAAGTGGAAGATTTTACTTTCGGGGTTTCAACAATTCCTTATGGACAATTACTAGGGAGCAACAGTCATCACCCTAGTTTCGGCTGTTGACTTACCTACATGGTCGATGATGAGCTTCTGATGACGTCATGAGCCAAACAAGTTTCTCAAACGTTGGCCATTTCCGGCTTGTTTGCACAACGGAACTGCTAACACGTTGTTGAACATCGACCATGTAAGTCAACAGTAGAATGCTGAAGTCCCGAAAGTAAAAGCTTCCACGATGGCCAAGATACTTGTGGAGGGTCTCTTGTCTCTGCCCCGGAATGATCTTGGTTAGAAAGGCGAAGGGCTGAACTTTCACTTCGACTGGTTTTTGTTCAGATTCCCTCGTTTCGAAGACCATAGTATAGTCCAGGCGCCTGGTAGCTAAAAATGAGGCTACCTGGAATTTTGGGTACACAGCGATTTTTTTGGCTTACTTTATGTTTTTTGGGTCGCTGAATCCGAATCTGAAGTTTCCGCAGGCGTATCTGGTGAGCATTTTCCGCTATTTTGAAAAAATGGCCTAAAAAGGCCTTTTTTTGCGGTTTTTTTGATATAGCGGCTACGGATGAGGAAAAGTCCCGGATTTAGCTAATGTTTTGAATAGCTGACAAAATTTGGAAGAAAATGGTATATAAATATGCTAGGTTTGCTCAAAAATTGAGGAACCTCGGATTTCGGAACTTTAGAACGCTTCGGAACTTGGCTGACCGCGGCGAGCCGGATCGCGCGTTGACGGGTGCGCCGCGAAAACGTGAATAGGCGCGATGTTCACGATGCTGTATCTTCCTCAATTTTTAAGCAAACCTAACATATGTATATACCATTTTCTTCCAAATTATGTCAGCTATTCAAAACATTAGCTAAATCCGGGACTTTTGCTCATCCGTAGCCGCTATATCAAAAAAACCGCAAAAAAAGGCCTTTTTAGGCCATTTTTTCAAAATAGCGGAAAATGCTCACCAGATACGCCTGCGGAAACTTCAGATTCGGATTCAGCGACCCAAAAAACATAAAGTAGGCCAAAAAAATCGCTGTGTACCCAAAATTCCAGGTAGACTTACCAGGCGCCTGGACTAAGTAGTAGTGTCATTTCTACTCCCAGCATCATTTCTGCACCTTGTTACATACAGTATTCGGGCCACTTCTTGGTGTTTTAAGCTTTTTGAAATCACTCGGATGTACCGTAGTACAGCAAACAGATCAACCAATGCTATTCAAAGGGCCGTCCAAATATTCCGGCGAGGTGAGGGTCGCCTCGCCGCCGTCGAACATTATCGTTCACGCCCGATTAGCCATTCGCCGTGACGCCAGGATCCACCAAATTTTCACAAAAATTGTTTTCCCTCTATTTAGCGAGTGTCCCCTTAATCTCCGTCCGGATACAAATAAAAAGAGACCTCAGTTGTAAAAATCGGCCGAATAGGAGAGAAGTTCCAGTTCGAAATCCAAAGAGATTAACTTGACGCAATTTCGATGCACGGCAGTTCGCCCGAATCGCGGTCGTGCGTAAATGCCGCATATCAGCTTAAAATCAAGATAATTGGACGGAATCCATAAAATTGATTTACATTCAACGTTCATGAATCAATATTTTCTCGCAAATTTAGCGGAAAGTACCCATTGATACAAATAGCAAAGACGTGAAAATAGTAGGTATGTTTCCAACATTTCAGCTATTCGGCACGCTTTTCCAACATATTCATGTCGGATTTTTTTTCTTGTTTTTTCGTCATTTGTACGCACAATCTGGAGATGTGTGTTTTCCCGTTCGGGATCGGGAGCAGGCGGTTGACAATGAGTCTGGAAGCGTTCGCATCTCCAACCAGCCAGCACTGAAAAAAAAATCTCGGTGTATTTACCAAGAAAAGGGTAAAATTACCAAGAATGCAGGGTTCTATTTGATCCCAGTTTTTTCTTGGTAAAATTACCATTCATGGAATGGGTAATTTTACCGAGAACTCTCGGTAAAATTATTGAACTTTCTCGGTAATTTTACTGGACCTTGGTAAAAACGCCAATATTTTTTATCGGCTGTGGTAGAATTACCGAGATAAAATGGCAAAGTTACCGGGAATTGATTACCAATAAAAGTGGTATTCTTACCCGGAAAATAACAGTAAAAATACCGGTTTTTAGGTAAGCTTACCAGTCTGTCATGGTAAAATTACCAATAATTGGTGAAAAAAGTGAGATGGTAAAGGTACCAACGGACCTTGATAAAAACGCCGAGAATTCTTTTTCCGTGAGATATTAATTTTTTCGGGACTCCCTTGTTATGTATTGAGAGTTGTTCAGCAGCGACGGTAGATGGCGAGAGGATCACACTTTTAAGTCATGCCTCGGATCATGACGGCGTTTTAATGCCGTCTTGGATTTTGCGGCATGTTAAGGTGGGTTCACTGACGAGTGTGATCTGCTGATGAGGTCTAAAAAGACCCAAACCGGTATAGATCTCTCACCGTGACTCTAACTTAATATTCCAATGCAAACTGCCTGAGCTGAACCCCCCCCCCCCTTCCTCCACCTCAGTTTTGAACTGGTACTCATTAGAGTAAAAAAGATTTAATTTTGACTATAATTATAATTTTTGGAACTTCTTGGCTTTAATTTTCCCGCGAAATGGTGTGGACCCAGCATTATTTCTCCACCTTGTTACAAATCTTGAAATTTATTCTGTTCAGGATTTTGAATGGAGAATGCCGAAGCTAAAATCTGTTTATCTATATTATCAGTTGTCCATTGGCTCAAGTGGTAGATCCATCGATATATCGCAAAAAGTCTCTCTCCGTCTTTCAATCCCTGTATCGAATACCTACTACTATAATCGGTCGTCCAAAGCGTTGCTTACAGATCTTGAAATTTATTCTGTTCAGGATTTTGAATGGAGAACGCCGAAGCTAAAAATCTAACGGGAAGAACACTCAGCACTCAGCACATTTGAAGACTGCAATCCAGTGAATCCACCAATCGATAAAAAGGTGAAGGATCCCCAGGGAGACGTGTCCAGGATTTATTGCACGAGCCTTTCAATGCAGGCCGTGCCTGAAGCAAGCACCAGCTCGGAGTCTAGCGGTATGTCTGACAACCCATCTTCCCACTCCGTAGAAAGTCACCTTCAAGGTCCCAACAATACCAGACTTGCATCCGCAGGAGAGATCCAAGAAACCTTCCTCTCGTCCATCTTCGATCGTCCCTCCGCTCTTCCCCCCAAAATTGAATGCGAGGATGAAAAAGTTGATGCAAGTTGGACCAACCAGCTACACACAAGTATTGACATTAAGAGTGAACCCACTCCCCAGACGGATGAGTCAGAACTCAGGTTGGGACGAGGAGGAGCAGAACACGATTTGGAGAATGATATTCGTGATTTTCTCCTAATAACAGCGCGAGTGAAGAGAGAGAACATGAGCACTCCACTTCCCGACGAATGTAATGAAAATTTGCTTGACCTATCACTCACGAACATCGAAATTAAGAGGGAACCCCCTACCCAAACAATCGAATCGGAATCAAAGTTAATCGAACATATTAGAACGCACGCTCGTGAGAAAACATTCAGTTGCAATCATTGCTCGGCCTCATTTGGTAAGAAAAGTCATTTGACAACGCACATGCGAACGCACACTGGCGAGGAGCCATTCAGTTGCAGTCATTGCTCCTCCCAATTCCGTACAAAAGCCAATTTGAAGAGACACATGCGAACGCACACTGGCGAGAAACCATATAGTTGCAGTTATTGCACGGCATGCTATTCTCAGAAAATTAATTTGATAATTCACATCCGGACGCATACTGGAGAGAAACCATTCAGTTGCAGTCACTGCACGGCATGCTTTGCTCAGAAACGGTGTTTAACGGCACATGTTCGCACGCACACTGGTGAGAAACCATTCAATTGCAGTCATTGCACGGCAAGCTTTTCTCAGAAACAGTCTTTGACGGAACATGTTCGCACGCATACTGGTGAGAAACCATTCAGTTGCAGTCATTGCGCGGCATGCTTTGCGCGCAAAAATTCTCTAACGGCACATGTTCGCACGCATACTGGTGAGAAACCATTCAGTTGCAGTCATTGCACGTCATGCTTTGCTCGCAAACAGTCTTTAATAGATCATGTTAGCACGCATACTGGTGAGAAACAATTCAGTTGCAGTCATTGCTCCTCCTCGTTCAACAGTAAACAAAATTTCAAGGTACACATGCGAACGCACACTGGCGAGAAACCATTCAGTTGCAGTCATTGCTCCTCCTCTTTCAGTACTAAAAACAATTTCAAGGTACACATGCGAACGCACACTGGTGAGAAACTATTCAGTTGCAGTCATTGCGCAGCATGCTTTTCTCGCAAAAATTCTTTAACGGCACATATTCGAACGCATACTGGGGAGAAACCATTCAGTTGCAGTCATTGCACAGCATACTTTGCTCACGAATCTTCTTTAACGGCACATGTTCGAACGCATACTGGTGAGAAACCATATAGTTGCAGTTATTGCACGGCAAGCTTTGCTCTCAAAAATTCTCTAACGGCACATGTCCGCACGCACACTGGTGAGAAACCATTCAGTTGCAGTCATTGCACGGCAAGCTTTTCTCAGAAACAGTCCTTGACGGAACATGTTCGCACGCATACTGGTGAGAAACCATTCAGTTGCAGGCATTGCGCGGCATGCTTTGCTCGCAAAAATTCTCTAACGGCACATGTTCGCACGCACACTGGTGAGAAACCATTCAGTTGCAGTTATTGCACGGCAAGCTTTTCTCAGAAACAGTCCTTGACGGAACATGTTCGCACGCATACTGGTGAGAAACCATTCAGTTGTAGTCATTGCGCGGCATGCTTTGCTCGCAAAAATTCTCTAACGGCACATGTTCGCACGCATACTGGTGAGAAACCACATAGTTGCAGTTATTGCACGGCCTCGTTTGCTGAGAAAAGTAATTTGAGAATTCACATCCGGACGCATACTGGTGAGAAACCATTCAGTTGCGGTCATTGCTCGACCTCATTTGTTAAGAAAAGTCATTTGACAACACACATGCGAACGCATACTGTTGAGAAACCATTCAGTTGCAGTCATTGCGCAGCATGCTTTGCTCTCAAAAGTTCTTTAACGGCACATGTTCGCACGCATACTGGTGAGAAACCATTCAGTTGCAGTCATTGTTCCTCCCAATTCAGTGAAGAAGGTAACTTGAAGAGACACATGCGGACGCACTATGGCGAGAAACCATTCAGTTGCAGTCATTGCACGGCATGCTTTGCTCAGAAACAGACTTTAACGGAACATGTTCGGACGCATACTGGTTAGAAACCGTTCAGTTGCAGTCATTGCACGGCTTGCTCTGCTCAGAAACGGTGGTTAACGGCACATGTTCGCACGCACACTGGTGAGAAATCATTCAGTTGCAGTCATTGCACGGCAAGCTTTCTCAGAAACAGTCCTTGACGGAACATGTTCGCACGCATACTGGTGAGAAACCATTCAGTTGCAGTCATTGCTCGACCTCATTTGTTAAGAAAAGGCATTTGACAACACACATGCGAACGCACACTGGCGAGAAACCATTCAGTTGCAGTCATTGCTACTCCTCTTTCAGTAGTAAAAACAAATTCAAGGTACACATGCGAACGCATACTGTTGAGAAACCATTCAGTTGCAGTCATTGCGCAGCATGCTTTGCTCGCAAAAGTTCTTTAACGGCACATGTTCGCACGCATATTGGTGAGAAACCATTCAGTTGCAGTCTTTGTTCCTCCCAATACAGTGAAGAAGCCAACTTGAAGAGACACATGCGGACGCACTTTGGCGAGAAACCATTTAGTTGCAGTCATTGCAGGGCATGCTTTGCTCAGAAACAGTCTTTAACGGAACACGTTCGGACGCATACTGGTTAAAAACCGTTCAGTTGCAGTCATTGCACGGCATGCTGTGCTTGCAAAAATTCTCTAACGGCCCATGTTTGCACGCATACTAAAGAGAAACCATTCAGTTGGAGTCATTGCACGGCATACTTTGCTCACCAATCTTCTTTAACGGCACATGTTAGAACGCATGCTCATGAGAAACCATATAGTTGCAGTTATTGCACGGCCTCGTTTGGTGAGAAAAGTATTTTGATAATTCACATCCGGACGCATACTGGTGAGAAATCATTCAGTTGTAGTCATTGCTCCTCCTCTTTCAGTAGTAAACAAATCTTCAAGTTACACACGCGAGCACTCAGGAGCTTTCAAAACAGAGAGAGGCGCAGATCTAAGAAATTAAAAAGCTCTCTCCAGAAAAGACCTTTTTATTCCTTTAAAGAATTCCGTAGTAACCCAGTTTAAGTTTTCGTAATCTGTATGTATGTATATGTACATAAACCATTAATAGTTCCATTGACACTGTATCATAGCCTTCTGGCTTTATGTAGAAATAAATATTATTTTTATTATGTACATTTCTCACAAAAATAAATCGTTTGTGGAAATAAATTCATTGAAAGACGGACCGTAGCCAATTTTTTCAAAGGTAGAGCCTTTTAAAATTGCTAAAATTTGATGGTTCATAAACATCTTAAAAAGAGGTGTTAAAATCATAAAAAGTTGTTAAAAATTGAAAAAGATTGTTTGGCAACGTTGTTGATCGCAACGTTTGCAAGTCCCCAAATTTTGTGCAAAAAAAAAAAGAAATTTAAATGGTTGAATTGAATCACCTTAAATTTCGCTTTTTGAACTTTGCCCGTTTGGGGACTTGATAACGCAACGTTGAACTCATAAGTGAGTGTTTTAAGTAGTATAATATTTTACGATGGCACAATTTCTCATGTGAAATCATCCTTGTGAAAAGCGAACTGTGGTTAATCGAGTACTTTCCTAACAACCTGAATTTTTCAAAATAAAAAATCAACAAATTGAGATCTTCTTGCTCATCAGGTACCTAAAATAGTAGGTACTAAAATGTCCAAACTGAGAATTTTCAAGTAGGAACTATGCAAAATTCTGCCATCAACCTTCAAGCACGGAGCCTTTCACTTGTCATCGCAATAGGATTTTTTCTGCCCAAGTCTCTTGGATTGCAAAAACTGAAGTCAAGATTTTTGAAAAGTTATTTGAGAAAATATGTCTGTATAAATGCATCTTTTCAAGTTTGAAAGGGAGGTTTTCATGTGATCGCATGAAAATTGTTTTATTTTTTATTTATATATTTTTGATTAGACAAGTTTTATTGTGTATCATCAATCTATTTTTACAATTCATTTGATGTACTTACGATTTTATTTTATGGTAAATTAGTTATCAATGATTTTTTTTCTCTTTTACTGGGGCAGGGTGGGGGGTGGTGTCATTTACTTTTCAAGTTTTCAGTAAGAATGTTTCCAATCTTCTTTGGCTTTCATTTATAAAAAATAATTGGAGGCATTGCAACGTTGCTGGGATTTTGCAACTCTCCCCACTAAAAAGCTAAAATAAGACAAGAAAATGAAATTTTCTAGGGTAATTTTGAAATTGTATTGCAGCTTTCTGGGATGTGCAGATGTCAGGTGTCCGAATTTCGTTTTAGGAAAAAAATGGTCAAATTTCCTTGTTGGTCAAAAACTTCTTATATCATAGCAATGATTTTTATCCGCAATGAGGATGTGGAATGAGGAATACCATGGACAAAAATTGAAAATGGTCTTCCAAATTCTCCAAATATTGTTAAAAATTGTTAGTATTGACTGTTATCGAAAATAATTAATTTTAAAAATTGGTTCAAATAAGATGAAACTTAGCATATTCAGTCGCAATATTGAGCTCTATTACTCCTAATGGACCACTAGACAAGGTACGAATTTCAGCATTCTGATACATGATTCGTAACCAAAATTTCACGTAGAATACGACGCGCACAACGAAAATTACCGAATTCAACTCCTTCCAAAGATATTTAACGATTCTTGATACGTGAATTCAAACCACCCGCTCATGAAAACTCAATTCTCTACGTGATTCACATCGCGCGCTGAATGTTATTATGACAGTCTCTGCTGTATAAAAATCTGGCAACCTCAATCTTGACGCTTTGGCTCAGTTAGGTATAGCAAGTTGTTTTTAGTTTGAACAACACATGGTGGAAAATGAACATTGCTCGATTGAGAAACTTTCTGAAACCGTTGTAGTGAGCGATTTGACTCACGTAGAGCTTTGAGTTTCTTGAGGCGGGCAGTTCAAATTCCTCGTAACCAATGTGAAATAAAAACGATAATATCCTCGTTAGGAGTTAGTTTCAGTAATTTTCGTTGCGCGAATCGTGTTTTACGTGAAATTCTGGTTAAGGAACATGTATCAGATTGCTTAAATTCGTACCTTGTCGAGTGGTCCATTACGTATATACAGTGTATAGCCACGTTTGACCTATTGAGCTCTCAGATGCTGGAAAAGTCAAAACCCGTTATCAAAGGTCTAAGGAGGCTAAATTGATAATTTCATGCCGTTTATGGTTCCATACGTCCATTTTGACGGTGCCCTTGATTTTTGTCCACGCCGCTTATGGGAGTGCCGCTCTGTGCGGCGTCCAGACGCCGTGGAAAGACGCGCCTTAGGTTTCGTAACCTAACCAGGGACCAGTTCTATAGGACCCTGGACTCCCGTAAGAGCCAATGTAAAAATTCGTGAGCAGGTACTAGTGCTGCTATCTCGCGTAGGACCCTCGCAACTCACTGCTGTTATCAGTTGTTGGACTTCATTAAAATCCGTAGGATCGCGTATAACTGCCAAAAATCGAATTTTTCACTCTACGTTTGTGTGTGTCGGGCCCTTCCTTGTCGAAAGGGGTCGAAAAACGCCAAAAATATACTTATTTTTCAAGAATTCAGCCGCCTTATGTGTTATTTTTCAATCTTCGGCTTAACCTCACTTTTGGAGCGGGCGATGGATGAGTCGAGGTTCGGGGGGAAGGATCCTCTGAGTTGACTAGGGTCCTACGCGAGAATGCGCTGCAATCACCCGCTCACAACAGAACGGCGTCCTATAGAACCCGTCCCTGCCCTAACGAAATGACGAACGTGGCCTTGAATCTACCTCGGCTGCTATTAGATCGTCGTGAAATTTAAATTTTCGTATGAATCCGTGCAGTCGTTTGGGCTGCAGTCGAGTTCAAACCGAATCAATGTTCAGATCAAGGGAACGCCATTTTCCTCGAGTGGGGGTAGCCACATACCGTCACTCTCGATAATCACAGAAACAAGAATCATATCCGTGGGATTGGTAAAAGAAGATAGGTCCAGAAATCAGGATCAGTCCGATACATGCCTCAGAGGTCCGGGCTTAGAGTTTGAAGTCTTAGCATATATCGAAGGCTCATCCGATCGAATTTTTTAAAGATTAGCGAAAAAGTGATCCGAACTCGGCGCGCACCGGACTCGGAACTCGTCGAGCAGAACATGGCGCCAGCTCTCCTATTTACATTACGGCTCTATGTAATCTATGCAGATCTTGAGCGCCGATCAGAACATCGTGCATGATATTATAACTGAACAGCCTGTCCGGTGTGGCCATGCTCAACGAATGGCGGATGACAGATTGCCTAAGAAGGGTCTAGAATGGGTCCCTCCGAAAAGAAGACGTAAGGGACATCCAGCAAAATCGTGGATCGGTGGCATTGAAGATGAAATTATAAATATCGCAAAGCACGCCACGTCGGCGCCGCTGAATTTCGGGGTTCTTGTCTTCTCGGATTATGATGTTTCCTGTCTTAACTACCTATGTCATTCGAAGCATCGCATACTTCGATCCCGCGGGTACCCGTATCCAGTGGCGTGGCGTGAATGATCGATTATCGATATTTTCCCATCTGAAGCTATGTTAAAGAATCTATGATTAAGGTTTTCGTTGCGAACACCCTGTGCAGTGTACATAGATCCTCGTCCATAGGTTTACATGACAGATCAATCGATTTATCGCAACAAATATCTCTCCGTCTTTCAATCCCTCTATCGAATACCTACTACTATAATCGGTCGTCCAAAGCGTTGCTTACAAATCTTGAAATTTATTCTGTTCAGGATTTTGGATGGAGAACGCCGAAGCTAAAAATCTAACGGAAAGAGCACTCAGCAATCAGCACACCTGAAGACTACAATCCAGTGAATCCACCAATCGATAAAAGTGTGAAGGATCCCCAGGGAGACGTGTCGAGGATTTATTGCACGAGCCCTTCAATGCAGGCCGTGCCTGAAGCAAGCACCAGCTCGGAGTCTAGCGGTATGTCTGGCAACCCATCTTCCCACTCCGTAGAAAGTAACCTTGAAGATTCCGACAATCCCCGACTCGCATCAGTAGAAGAGACCCAAGAAACCTTCCTCTCGTCCATCTTCGATTGTCCCTCCGCTCTTCCCCCCAAAATCGAATGCGAGGATGAAAAAGTTGATGCAAGTTGGACTAACCAGCTACGTACAAGTATTGACATTAAGAGTGAACCCACTCCCCAGACGGATGGGTCAGAACTCAGGTTGGGACGAGGAGGAGCAGAACACGATTTGGAGAATGATATTCGTGATTTTCTCCTAATAACAGAGCGAGTGAAGAGAGAGAACATGAGCACTCCACTTCCCGACGAATGTAATGAAAATTTGCTTGACGTATCACTCACGAATATTGAAATTAAGAGTGAACCCCCTGCCCAAACAAACGAAGCGGAATCCAAGTTGGGAAAAGCAAAAAGAGAACTCGATTTGGACTTAAATTATAGAGATAGTGTCTCGATGGCAGAGCGAGTAAAGATAGAAAACATTGAGACTCCCCATCCCGACGAATGTGATGAAAGTTTGGCTGACCAGTTACATACGGAAATCGAAATTGAGAGTGAGCCACCTCTCCAAATGGGTAAGTCTGAAGTTAGGTTGTATAATAAGGACGGAGAGCTCGATTCGGAGGTTGATTTTCGTGCTTTCGTCCCGAAGATAACGTCACTGAAAAGAGAGAGCATCGGCACTACCTATCTCGGACAGGCCGAAGAGAACGTAGGCAAGAGAACGAGAACCCTTGCAAACGGTGAAAAAAGGAACGCTCGACACATACATGTAAATATGAGTACAGTATCCATGAGAGATTCGAAAAAAATGAATGCCAAACAATCAATATGCAATGTTTGCGCTACATCTTTTACTACGAAAACCTCAATGGCGCGACATATTCAAATAAAAAGTGGCGAGAAACTATTCAGTTGCAGTCATTGCTCCTCCTCTTTCAGTATGAAACACAATCTCAAGGTACATATGCGAATGCACACTGGCGAGAAACCATTCAGTTGCAGTCATTGCACGGCATGCTTTGCTCACGAACATTCTTTAACGGAACATGTTCGCACGCATACTGAGGGGATATCATTCAGTTGCAGTCATTGCTCCTCCTCTTTCAGTATGAAACACAATCTCAAGGTACATATGCGAACGCACACTGGCGAGAAACCATTCAGTTGCAGTCATTGCACGGCATGCTTTGCTCACGAACATTCTTTAACGGAACATGTTCGAACGCATACTGGTGAGAAACCATTCAGTTGCAGCCGCTGCTCCTCCTCTTTCGGTAGAAAAAACAGTTTAGAGAGACACTTGCGGACTCACACTGGCGAGAAATCATTCAGTTGCAGTCATTGCTCGGCCTCTTTTGCTGAGAAAAGTAATTTGACAAAACACATCCGGACGCATACTGGAGAGAAACCATTCAATTGCAGTCATTGCTCGGCCTCTTTTGCTATGAAATATAACTTGACAACACACATCCGAACTCATACCGGCGAGAAACCATTCAGTTGCAGTCATTGCACGGCATCCTTTACTCAAAAAGATGCTTTAACGAAACATGTTCGAACGCATACTGGTGAGAAACCATTCAGTTGCAGCCATTGCTCCTCCTCTTTCATTACGAAACAAAATCTCAAGGTACATATGCGAACGCACACTGGCAAGAAACCATTCAGTTGCAGTCATTGCTCGGCCTCTTTTGCTGTGAAAAGTAACTTGACAAGACACATCCGAACGCATACTGGCGAGAAACCATTCAATTGTAGTCAGTGCTCCTCCTCTTTCACTAGTAAAGACATGCTAAAGAAACACATGCGAGCGCACACTGGCGAGAAACCATTCAGTTGCAGTCATTGCACGGCATGCTTTGCTCAAAAACATTCTTTAACGGCACATGTTCGCACGCATACTGGTGAGAAACCATACAGTTGCAGTCATTGCACGGCCTCTTTTGCTGAGAAAAGTAATTTGACATCACACATCCGAACTCATACTGGCAAGAAACCATTCAGTTGCAGTCATTGCTCGGCCTCTTTTGCTGTGAAAAATAACTTGACAAGACACATCCGAACGCATACTGGCGAGAAACCATTCAATTGTAGTCATTGCTCCTCCTCTTTCACAAGTAAAGACAAGCTAAAGAAACACATGCGAGCGCACACTGGCGAGAAACCATTCAGTTGCAGTCATTGCACGGTATGCTCTGCTCAAAAAAATTCGTTAACGGCACATGTTCGCACGCATACTGGTGAGAAATCATTCAGTTGCAGTCATTGCTCGGCCTCTTTTGCTGAGAGAAGTAATTTGACAAAACACATCCGGACGCATACTGGAGAGAAACCATTCAGTTGCAGTTATTGCACGGCATGCTCTGCTCGCAATCAGTCTCTAACGGCACATGTTTCCACGCATACTGGTGAGAAACTATTCAGTTGCAGTAATTGCTCCTCCTCTTTCAGGCATTAAAACAATGTAAAGAGACACATGCGGACGCACCCTAGTGAGAAACCCTTCAGTTGTAGTCATTGTTCGATGTCCTTCCCCGAGGATGTCACTTTAAAGAGACATTTGCGAATGCATACTGACGGAAAACTGTAGTGATGCAGTCACTGCTCATCCTCTTTTCGGCAGAAAAGGCATTTGAAGGAGCATACTCCGATAAACCATGCATTTTCACTCAGTGCTCTGCCTTTTTGTCCAGAAAAAGCCGTTTAAATCAACGCATACGACACACGCCGGTGTGGGACCTTTTAATTGTAGGCTTCTCTCAGCTTGGTTCTCATAAATAGTTTCTGCAAGGGTACATATTCGATCGCACACCGGAGAAAAACGATACTCTGATCATTGACAATTTCAAGTTGAGACTATACAGATGACGTCATTTGTATTTGTGTCATTCAAGCAATGTTAATCTTAATTAGTTTCGGAGTTCATTTCCACACTCCCCATCCGTCTCATGACTTCGATTTGCTCGTAAAATTTTATAGAGGAAACACGTCGCGCAGTGCTCTAATTCCTCTCGTGGCTAGAGAACCAAGACATATTGATTATGAAAGCTTGTTTCTAGTTTTGCTTTTTTCCGAAGTGACTTTCTCTTCATCATATTTTGTAAGAGAATATATTGCAGATATTTCCATTTGAATTTTCGAATATTTATGGGCGCTGTGACATCCCCCGTTATTTTTTCAACTTAAATCTTCGTTCTTAAGCACCGGAATATTACAGAAAGTCCGAAACTCGTATTATTCCTGTTTAACTGCTTTTGTAATGAGGATGAGATTTCTGCATCGTAATTTCAATATTTAGTCCAAATGTGCTGCCGAGCTAAGGAAGAATGGCGTAATCAAAAGAAATTACATCCAGTGGCGTGACGTGTCTAGCGATATATCGATTGATCTGCCACTTAAACCCTTGGAAAAGGATCGATAAACAGGGTGTTCGCAAGGAACACCTTAATGACGGATTCTTTACCACAGTTTAAAACGGGGAGATACCGGTAATCGATCATTCACGCCTCGCCACTGATAGCCTTCGTGAAATGAGCCCTACCATGCATGTATTCTTGTCGATTTCAGGTCTTATATGAGATCTAACATAATTCATTTTGCTCTAAATAGCCCAATGGGTCAGTTGTGTTGGTCTCAGCATTGTGTTTTGATGCTTTATTCTAGCAGATCGATCAGCTAAAAATATTACGATCGGTCAAAACAGCAACTTTCTACGTTCAGTATCAATCGAGATATCGCCCTTTGAAAATCCAAATTATTGGCGTCATCCACCGTGGTAGTGACACCCTCGGTTTCCCCCGTCTTGCTTTCATCGGTCAGGGAGACAAATTTGCACTGGTTATACCTAGAGTACCTGTATAGCGAGAGTATTTGGACAGATCGCTTCATGGAGGGCTTAGGGCCCAGAAGTGCAGCCACCCTTCTAACCAACTTCTAACGCACAAAATTTCACTGCCAGTCTGTAGACTCCAATTCTAACGAAGATGGCTAAGAAAGTACATAAATGAGCGTTCTTCCACAAAAATAAGTAAATTTATGCAAAAACAAAGTCAAATACGTGCTTTATAAACGATGGCTCGTAGCAATTTTATTAATAAATCGCTCTGGATAATTGAAATTCATAGGTTGGCTGCATTTCTGGGCCTTAACTTTATTCGCGGAGGCATCGGTGAAGGCCTGATGGATTCGGAGTTTCACATCCGTCTATACACTCGCTATACAGGTACTCTAGTTATACTCAACATGAAACTAGGATGAAAGCAAGGTGGGAGAAACCAAGGGTGCCACTACCGGGGTGGATGGCGCTAGAAACCCGACTTTTCAATGGGCGATATCTCTGTTAATCTTAAACGTAGAAAGTTGCTGTTTGGGCAGATATTATTATTTTCAGCTATCTGCAAAAATCAAGCGTGAAAACACGATTCTGTGACCAGCGCGACTGACTCATTTGAGAGAACTCCCTTAGAATCACCAGAAGCTTCCAATCCTATTTACTGCTCAGCCAAAGGGGGTGAATTGGATCGCATGTAGCGAAAAGGAACCAGCGCGATTACAGTGTTTTAGAAATGTTGCTGCTTCATATTTATCTAAAAAATCTCCCAGAAAATCAAAAAGTGTTGGCTTCTCGCCAAAAAATTGCTTATTTTAAAGGAAATTAATTGCGTAAATTTTAATACTGAATTTTGTATTAAGTGTTTATGAAAGAAAAAGAAAAGTTGCTCGGCTTCGAAAACACCTTAATCGCGCTGGTTCCTTTTTGCTAAATGCGATCCAATTCCCGAAAGGGCCTAAATCTTATAGATAAAGTGAGGGTCAGTTTCGTCAAAAATTGTCAAAATTTTCTGGATCTTTTTTCTGCCAATTTTTAGACTCCGTCTTTTGAATAAATGACGCAATTTTCTGGGTCGTTTAAGACGTAGCTTTGTAACTGATATTTTGTTTCTAATGCGAAAAGAATGATATGAATATGCCCATTATTCGCTAGATCTCTGGTGAAAACCTATTATTTTCCCGTCGTTTCTGTATTTCCACATGTTTCTGTGCGAATGTGTGTCAATTTTGTATCTCTAATAAAATAAAGTTGTAGATAAAAAAGTCCATTTAAATTTATGACTGGTCTCCGGCAATACAGTAATTTAGATTTTACGCTCATTCATCCTAGTCGAGAGGGAGCGGGAGCCTCCATCGTCTTCGAGCGAAGGATCAATTTTCGATTTTTCCCCATTTGAAGCTATGGTAAAGAATTGATTTTTGAAGTTATCTTTGCGAACACCCTGTTTGGCGAGCTTTCTCCATAGGTTAAAGTGGCAGATCAATGGATATATCGCAAAGTACGCCACGCCACTACTGGTTGCCGTTAGTGCCTTTTTACTCGTAGTGCCTCTTTTTTCCATCGTAACCACCAGCTTCCGCCAAAAGGATTGCTTTTAGTATTATTGTTGATTTTTCCCTAATCGATAGCGTCGATTGTGTTAAAAAAAATCGATTATTTGCAGAAAAATTAAGGCCAAAAAATCAGTTTTCAAGAAAATGGCTCCGAATAAAAAATCGATTTTTAGAATGAGTATTGTGCCGTTCGTTTTCATTCAATGCTCGCCTTACTGAGCGTCGAGTTCCATTGCCCCTTAAATTGGGCAACTTTGATGACTGCTCCCAGTTTTGAAGAATAATTAAGGCTTGTTGCTTCCTTCATTACTCAGGAGTAACATTTTTTCCTGTAAAAAATCGAAAACTTTCAATTTGTGAGTACAAAGGCGATTAGCTGCAAAATCGCGTGCTGAAAATCGATTTAATTTAATCGACTATTCCGTGCAAAAAATCGATATCTTCAGAAAATCGAAGAAAAAATCAACAGCACTAGTTACTTTATTTTCGGTTTTTCTCTTTTGCCTGTTTAGATGTCTCTTTGTCTGTATAAATTTCAAAAATCAGTCTCCAGGATGATGAGATTGATAAGGAGATAAAACGCATAGCCCGGATGGTTTCGAAGTCCTGTGCAAAATGACTATTTTTTGCATGGGAGGTGGACGTTTCCGCACACTTTTGCGAAAATCGTCCAAACAAAATTACTACTTCACAACACCGCATTCGCTTTCCCTCCGTAGGTAAAGCGTATGTGAAGGACTAGAGGGGCTCTACCAAATATATGGGTTTGGTCGACAAATAGTTTCATAGTAATCAACTCTGCTATTTAGGAAAAAAGTAAAATTTTGGGACTGATTACCCCCCCTTTCCTTATTAAAGCTCCTCCCTGCCCACCCAAAGAAGCTAGTATTACTCAGGGTTCGAAGGGCCCCGCAACAGCTTAGGTAATTCTAAAGAAATCTCCCTAAAAAAATCATTCTTCATCGGAATCGCCGACATCAAAATCTTCTTCTGGTTTCCCATCATCGTTATCACCTTTATCCGAGATCCACACTTCTCAGATAGCTTCCAAAAATACGATAATCTCCCATTTCGCACATACAAAGGCTCCAGGCAAAGTAAATCTGGTTAATTTATCGGACGGCAGTGAGGCAAGTATACAATGTTGCCAAATATTCATTTATTTTAGCAATTTCCAAAAAAAGTGTGCGGAAACGTCCTGCAGCAGCCTTTTTCATAACTTTAAAGCGCCTCGATACTGCGCTCTCCCAACCTAAAGTGAATTTTTTCCTTGGAAATTCATACCCCGTCTCGTCTACGATGTCGTGATAGCGAAGAGAGCCGCACCGTGGATTGAGTCAATAAAAGAGGTCGCACATGAAATTTCCGACTAAAACCGCAAATGTTGATGTTTATTTCGTCACAATTTAAACTTTCAGGGGTGCCAGTAGAAGAAAATTTTACGAAAAAACCAATGTGTGACAACCAATTACTGTGAGCCGTAGCAAAAATGAGGTTTTGAGATAATGCGCTCAGAAGCGTCTGTGCAGGAAAGTTCGTTGAGCCTTCGATCTTTGTCTAATTTCCACCGATCACCCGAAGGGCACTCTCAAATCGTTTGGATGATTAAAAACCGACGAATTTCATTTTCAACCATTTTCAAAAGGCATTTTTCATGTTCACGTAAGACAAGTTGTAGGCAAGACAGCTGTAAGTGCTATCCTTTGTCTAAAACTAAACTAACAGCTAACTCGACTAAAACCACAAACGTTTGTTTATTTCGCCACATTTTAAACTGAAAAGGGTGTGTTTTGAAGAATATTTCACGAGGAAACCCATAGAACCAGTGGCGTGGCGCTAATGATCGATGATCGATTCTTCCCCCATTTAAAGCTGTGGTAATGAATCGATTATCAAGGTGTTCGTTGCGAAAACTCTGTCAAGTCTATCGATCCTTTTCCGTAGCTTCATACTACCTCATTTCAACGCGGAAAGTCATCAGCTCTGCCTAACACCAATATGAGTGAAAAGTACTCATGAGCCATACGCAGCACTCAAAGTCAACACATCAAGACTCCTCGTCTCCGCAGGTCACGGTTGGACCAACATAAAACGCCTTCAATTTGGTGCGATACTGTGCAACACACCAATGTCGAAATATTCGTATTCTTGAGTTGGCGTTGGATACGAACTCGCGTAAATTGTGAATTGCTCCACCAACTAAGGCATGTCAACCTGTTAACTGCCTTATCTCAAGTCACCTCACATACCTATTTTATGTCCCCTCTTGCTCGTGGCCTCAATTGGATTGCATTTTGCAAAAAGGAACCAGAAGCATTGCAATGGTGCTATTGTTGTGCAACTTCATCCTTCGTAATAAAATTATGGAAACCATTAAAAAATATGAAATTTACAAGATAATTTTTGTATGTTAGAGTTTTATGCCAACGTGCGTTAAAAATTCAGAATAAAGCTGAAAATCTCAATACAATCGCTCAATTTCGCTCAATCGGAAAATTTGGGCTCGAACGAGCTTTTTCCCTCTGTATTGAGATTTTCAGCCTTATGCTGAATTTTAAACGCACGTTGGCAAAAAACTCCAACATACTACCGTATGAGTTCGTCTGCCGCAATCAGTTTACAATTTTTGTCTTAAATTTACAGTCTTTAAGAGGTTTCTCTTGAAGAATATTTTACGAGAAAATCAATTGAACCAATAACCGAACTTTTAATTTTGTATAAACGAATTATAAGCGTTTCAAGTATCCAAATTTCGTTCGCCCTCTCCTATTGACTCGATCCACTGTGCGGTAGGACGGGTTCGCAAAGGTATCTGCGCTGACATTGTGAGCTCCGTTGAGCGCCCTCATTAACGAGTGGGTTCAATCGATTTTTTCGAAACTCGGTATCAGATGGAACTTTTTGACGGGAACTATATTTAGCATGGGAAAGGGATTTCTCGGTATAAAATAGTCAGACTTTTATCATGCGTCTAAAATAAAACTGAATACTTAATTTCAACCCGAAAAGTCATCAGCTCCTCCTGATACTAATATGAGTGAAAAGTTCTCATCATTTTGCATTCAACTAATGTAGCTAAGCAGCACTCTATGACAAAACATCAAGACTCCACTTTCCGTAGGTTTCGGTCGGGCCAACATCTCTAAGAGGGATCACGTAAGGAACGAAAGAGTGCGTGAGATCATCATAGAGTACATATGTAGAGTCGTAATGAAAGCGTAAGTAGGCATTTTCCAGGTCCCGAATTCCGAGACTCCTGTGTGACGCCGGGTCACTTTTTCGATACATAATCGATTGTTTGCGATACACGGGTACCCGGCCATCCGATGTAAACAAAGAAGATAGGAATCACCACGTATTCCATACCGCCATTTTGGATCGAACATGTATCGAAAAAGTGACCCGAACTCGGCGCACACCGTGCTGGGAACTCGTCGAGCATTTACATTACGGCTCTATGTACTCTATGCAGATCATGAGCGCCGAGCAGAACATCGTGCATGATATTATAACTGTACAGCCTGTCCGGTGTGGCCATGCTCAACGAATGGCGGATGACAGTTTGCCTAAAAAGGGTCTATATTGGGTCCCTCCGAAAAGAAGACGTAAGGGACATCCAACAAAATCGTGGATCGGTAGCATTAAAGATGAAATTATAAATATCGCAAAGCACGCCACGCCGCTGAATTTCGGGGTTCTTGTCTTCTCGGATTATGATGATTCCTGTCTTAACTACCTATGTAATTCGAAACATCGCATACTTCGATCCCGCGGGTACCCGTATCCAGTGGCGTGGCGTGAATGATCGATTATCGATTTTTTCCCATCTGAAGCTATGTTAAAGAATCTATGATTAAGGTTTTCGTTGCGAACACCCTGTGCAGTGTACATAGATCCTCGTCCATAGGTTTACATGACAGATCAATCGATTTATCGCAACAAATATCTCTCCGTCTTTCAATCCCTCTATCGAATACCTCCTATCGTAATCGGTTGTCCAAAGCGTTGCTTACAAAACTTTATATTTATTTTGTTCAGGATTTTGAATGGAGAATGCCGAAGCTAAAAATCTAACGGGAAGAACACTCAGCACTCAGCACACCTGAAGACTACAATCCAGTGAATCCACCAATCGATAAAAGTGTGAAGGATCCCCAGGGAGACGTGTCCAGGATTTATTGCACGAGCCCATCAATGCTGGCCGTGCCTGAAGCAAGCACAAGCTCGGAGTATAGCGGTATGTCTGGCAACCCATCTTCCCACTCCGTAGAAAGTCGCCTTGAAGATTCCAACAATCCCCGACTTGCATCAATAGAAGAGACCCAAGAAACCTCGGTCTCGTCCATCTTCGATTCTCCCTCCGCTCTTCCCCCCAAAATCGAATGCGAGGATGAAAAAGTTGATGCAAGTTGGACTAACCAGCTACATACAAGTATTGACATCAAGAGTGAACCCACTCCCCAGACGGATGAGTCAGAACTCAGGCTGGAACGAGGAGGAGCAGAACACGATTTGGAGAATGATATTCGTGATTTTGTCCTAATAACAGAGCGAGTGAAGAGAGAGAACATGAGCACTCCACTTCCCGACGAATGTAATGAAAATTTGCTTGACCTATCACTCACGAATATGGAAATTAAGAGTGAACCCCCTGCCCAAACAAACGAAGCGGAAGCCAAGTTGGGAAAAGCAAAAAGAGAACTCGATTTGGACGTTAATTATCGAGATAGTGTCTCGATGACAGAGCGAGTAAAGATAGAAAACATGGAGACTCCCCATCCCGACGAATGTGATGAAAGTTTGGCTGACCAGTTACATACGGAAATCGAAATTGAGAGTGAGCCACCTCTCCAAATTGGGAAGTCTGAAGTTAGGTTGTATAATGAGGACGGAGAGCTCGATTCGGAGGTTGATTTTCGTGCTTTCGTCCCGAAGATAACGTCAGTGAAAAGAGAGAGCATCGGCACTACCTATCTCGGACAGGCCGAAGAGAACGTAGGCAAGAGAACGAGAACCCTTGCAAACGGTGAAAAAAGGAACGCTCGACACATACATGTAAATATGAGTACAGTATCCATGAGAGATTCGAAAAAAATGAATGCCAAACCATCCAATTGCAATGTTTGCGATGCATCTTTTACTACGAAAACCTCAATGGCGCGACATATTCAAGTAAATAGTGGCGAGAAACCATTCAATTGCAGTCATTGCTCCTCCTCTTCCAGTAGTAAAGACAATTTAAAGAAATACATGCGAACGCGCACTGTCGAGAAACCATTCAATTGCAGTCATTGCTCGGCCTCTTTTGCTATGGAATATAACTTGACAACACACATCCGAACTCATACTGGCGAGAAACCATTCAGTTGCAGTCATTGCACGGCATGCTTTGATCAGAAACAGTGTTTGACGGCTCATGTTCGCACGCACACTGGTGAAAAACCATTCAGTTGCAGTCAGTGCTCCTCCTCTTTCACTAGTAAAGACAATTTAAAGGAACACATGCGAACGCACACTGGCGAGAAACCATTCAGTTGCAGTCATTGCACGGCATGCTTTGCTCAAAAGTCTGCTTTAACGAAACATGTTCGAACGCATACTGGTGAGAAACCATTCAGTTGCAGCCATTGCTCCTCCTCTTTCAGTACGAAACGAAATCTCAAGGTACATATGCGAACGCACACTGGCGAGAAACCATTCAGTTGCAGTCATTGCTCGGCCTCTTTTGCTATGAAAAGTAACTTGTCAGCACACATCCGAACGCATACTGGAGAGAAACCATTCAGTTGCAGTCAGTGCACGGCATGCTTTGCTCAGAAACGGCTTTTAACGGCACATGTTCGCACGCACACTGGTGAGAAACCATTCAGTTGCAGTCATTGCACGGCATGCTTTGCTCAGAAACGGTGTTTGACGGCTCATGTTCGCACGCACACTGGTGAAAAACCATTCAGTTGCAGTCAGTGCTCCTCCTCTTTCACTAGTAAAGACAATTTAAAGGAACACATGCGAACGCACACTGGCGAGAAACCATTCAGTTGCAGTCATTGCACGGCATGCTTTGCTCAAAAGTCTGCTTTAACGAAACATGTTCGAACGCATACTGGTGAGAAACCATTCAGTTGCAGCCATTGCTCCTCCTCTTTCAGTACGAAACGAAATCTCAAGGTACATATGCGATCGCACACTGGCGAGAAACCATTCAGTTGCAGTCATTGCTCGGCCTCTTTTGCTGTGAAAAGTAGCTTGACAACACACATCCGGACGCATACTGGAGAGAAACCATTCAATTGCAGTCATTGCTCGGCCTCTTTTGCTATAAAATCTAACTTGACAACACACATCCGAACTCATACTGGCGAGAAACCATTCAGTTGCAGTCATTGCACGGCATGCTTTACTTTAAAAGATGCTTTAACGAAACATGTTCGAACGCATACTGGTGAGAAACCATTCAGTTGCAGCCATTGCTCCTCCTCTTTCACTAGTAAAGACAATTTAAAGGAACACATGCGAACGCACACTGGCGAGAAACCATTCAGTTGCAGTCATTGCACGGCATGTTTTGCTCAAAAGTCTGCTTTAACGAAACATGTTCGAACGCATACTGGTGAGAAACCATTCAGTTGCAGTCATTGCTCCTCCTCTTTCAGTATGAAACACAATCTCAAGGTACATATGCGAAAGCACACTCGCGAGAAACCATTCAGTTGCAGTCATTGCACGGCCTCTTTTGCTGAGAAAAGTAATTTGACAAAACACATCCGGACGCATACTGGAGAGAAACCATTCAGTTGCAGTTTTTGCACGGCATGCTTTGCTCGCAAAGAGTCTCTAATGGCACATGTTACCACGCATACTGGTGAGAAACTATTCAGTTGCAGTAATTGCTCCTCCTCTTTCAGGCATAAAAACAATTTAAAGAGACACATGCGAACGCACACTAGTGAGAAACCATTCAGTTGCAGTCATTGCACGGCATGCTTTGCTGAAAAGTATGATTTAACGAAACATATTCGCACACATACTGGCGAAAAACCATTCAGTTGCAGTCATTGCACGGCATCCTTTACTCGAAAAGATGCTTTAACAATACATGTTCGAACGCATACTGGTGAGAAACCATTCAGTTGCAGTCATTGCACGGCATGCTTTGCTCAAAAGTCTGCTTTAACTAAACATGTTCGAACGCATACTGGTGAGAAATCATTCAGTTGCAGCCATTGCTCCTCCTCTTTCAGTCAGAAAGAAAATCTCAAGGTACATATGCGAACGCACACTGGCAAGAAACCATTCAGTTGCAGTCATTGCTCGGCCTCTTTTGCTGTGAAAAGTAACTTGACAAGACACATCCGAACGCATACTGGCGAGAAACCATCACTAGTAATGACAATTTAAAGAAACACATGCGAGTGCACACGGGCGAGAAACCATTCAGTTGCAGTCATTGCTTGGCCTCATTTGTTAAGAAATGCCATTTGATAGCACACATGGGAACGCACACTGGCGAGAAATCATTCAGTTGCAGTCATTGCTCGGCCTCTTTTGCTGAGAAAAGTAATTTGACAAAACACATCCGGACGCATACTGGAGAGAAACCATTCAGTTGCAGTTATTGCACGGCATGCTTTGCTCGCAAACAGTCTCTAACGGCACATGTTACCACGCATACTGGTGAGAAACTATTCAGTTGCAGTAATTGCTCCTCCTCTTTCAGGCATAAAAAAAATTTAAAGAGACATATGCGAACGCACACTAGTGAGAAACCCTTCAGTTGTAGTCATTGTTCGATGTCCTTCCCCGAGGATGTCACTTTAAAGAGACATTTGCGAATGCATACTGACGGAAAACTGTAGTGATGCAGTCACTGCTCATCCTCTTTTCGGCAGAAAAGGCATTTGAAGAAGCATACTCTGATGAACCATGCATTTTCACTCAGTGCTCTGCCTTTTTGTCCAGAAAAAGCCGTTTAAATCAACGCATACGACACACGCCGGTGTTTGACCTTTTAATTGTAGGCTTCTCTCAGCTTGGTTCTCATAAATAGTTTCTCCGAGGGTACATATTCGATCGCACACCGGAGAAAAACGATACTCTAATCATTGACAATTTCAAGTTGAGACTATACAGATGACGTCATTTGTATTTGTGTCATTCAAGCAATGTTAATCTTAATTTGTTTCGGAGTTCATTTCCACACTCCCCATCCGTCTCATGACTTCGATTTGCTCGTAAAATTTTATAGAGGAAACACGTCGCGCAGTGCTCTAATTCCTCTCGTGGCTAGAGAACCAAGACATATTGATTATGAAAGCTTGTTTCTAGTTTTGCTTTTTTCCGAAGTGACTTTCTCTTCATCTTATTTTGTAAGAGAATATATTGCAGAAACTTCCATTTGAATTTTCGAATATTTATGGGCGCTGTGACATCCCCCGTTATTTTTTCAACTTAAATCTTCGTTTTTAAGCTCCGGAATATTACAGAAAGTCCGAAACTCGTATTATTCCTGTTTAACTGGTTTTGTAATCGGGATGAGATTTCTGCATCGTAATTTCAATATTTAGTCCAAATGTGCTGCCGAGCTAAGGAAAAATGGCGTAATCAAAAGAAATTACATCCAGTGGCGTGACGTGCCTAGCGATATATCGATTGATCTGCCACTTAAACCCATGGAAAAGGATCGATAAACAGGGTGTTCGCAACGAACACCTTAATGACCGATTCTTTACCACAGTTTAAAACGGGGAGATACCGGTAATCGATCATTCACGCCTCGCCTCTGAATACAGCCTTCGTGAAATGAGCCCTACTATGCATGTATTCTTGTCGTTTTCAGGTCTTATATGAGAACTAACATAATTCCTTTTGATCTAAATAGCCCAATGGGTCAGTTGTGTTGGTCACAGCATTGTGTTTTGATGCTTTATTCTAGGAGATCGATCAGCTAAAAATATTACGATCGGTCAAAACAGCAACTTTCTATGTTCAGTATCAACCGAGATATCGCCCGTGGTAGTGACACCCTCCGTTTCCCCCGTCTTGCTGTCATCGGTCAGGGAGACAAAAATTTGCACTGGTTATACTTAGAGTACATGTATAGCGAGAGTATATGGACAGATCGCTTCATGGAGGGCTGAGGGCCCAAAAGTGCAGCCACCCTTCTAACCAACTTCTAACGCACAAAATTTCACTACCAGTCTGTAGACTCCAATTCTAACGAAGATGGCTAAGAAAGTACATAAATGAGCGTTCTTCCACAAAAATACGTAAATTTTTGCAGAAACTAAGTCAAATACGTGCTTTATAAACGATGGCTCGTAACAATTGTATTAATAAATCGCTCTGGATAATTGAAATTCATAGGTTGGCTGCATTTCTGGGCCTTAACTTTATTCGCGGAGGCATCGGTGAAGGCCTGATGGATTTTCGGAGTTTCACATCCGTCTATACTCTCGCTATACGGGTACTCTAGTTATACTCAACATGAAACTAGGATGAAAGCAAGGTGGGAGAAACCAAGGGCGCCACTACCGGGGTGGATGGCGCTAGAAACCCGACTTTTCAATGGGCGATATCTCGGCTAGTATTAAACGTAGAAAGTTGCTAATCGGGCAGATATTATTAAACTAATCCGCAAAAATAAAGCATGAAAACACGATTCTGTGCCCAGCGCAACTGACTCATTTGAGAGGACTCCCTTAGAATCACCAGAAGCTTCCAATCCTATTTACTGCCGATCCGTTGTCAGCCAAAGGGGGTGAATTGGATCGCATGTAGCGAAAAGGAACCAGCGCGATTACAGTGTTTTAGAAATGTTGCTGCTTCATATTTTTCTAAAAAATCTCCCAGAAAATCAAAAAGTGTTGGCTTCTCGCCAAAAAATTGCTTATTTTAAAGGAAATTAATTGCGTAAATTTTAATACTGAATTTTGTAGTAAGTGTTTATGAAAGAAAAAGAAAAGTTGCTAGGCTTCGAAAACACCTAAATCGCGCTGGTTCCTTTTTGCTAAATGCGATCCAATTCCCGAAAGGGCCTACTTAAATCTTAAAGATAAAGTGAGGGTCAGTTTTGTCAAAAATTGTCAAAATTTTCTGGATCTTTTTTCTGCCAATTTTTACACTCCGTCTTTTGAATAAATGACGCAATTTTCTGGGTCGTTTAAGACGTAGCTTTGTAACTGATATTTTGTTTCTAATGCGAAGAGAATGATATGAATATGCCCATTATTCGCTAGATCTCTGGTGAAAACCTATTATTTTCCCGTCGTTTCTGTATTTCCACATGTTTCTGTGCGAATGTGTGTCAATTTTGTATCTCTAATAAAATAAAGTTGTAGATAAAAAAGTCCATTTAAATTTATGACTGGTCTCCGGCAATACAGTAATTTAGATTTTACGCTCATTCATCCTAGTCGAGAGGGAGCGGGAGCCTCCATCGTCTTCGAGCGAAGGATCAATTTTCGATTTTTCCCCATTTGAAGCTATGGTAAAGAATTGATTTTTGAAGTTATCTTTGCGAACACCCTGTTTGGCGAGCTTTCTCCATAGGTTAAAGTGGCAGATCAATGGATATATCGCAAAGTACGCCACGCCACTACTGGTTGCCGTTAGTGCCTTTTTACTCGTAGTGCCTCTTTTTTCCATCGTAACCACCAGCTTCCGCCAAAAGGATTGCTTTTAGTATTATTGTTGATTT
>NW_017550151.1:486756-510711 GCF_001854935.1 Bemisia tabaci | reverse complement strand
AAAAAAATTAAAAATGTTAAAAAAGAGATGTCGACACAAAATTACATAGCCCCTTCAATTCTGAAGATACTACAAACGAACTGTACCTTAAAATTTTCATATCCCAGAAGCAAAAGTTCCCATGACGAATATTGCTATCGCTAGCGATTGCAAAAACCAACTTGTTCATTTTGGACCGATGGAAATAACAATTTACTCTTGAAAAACCACAATTAGGTAATATTTTCATTATTCTTGTTGACATTCGAGGTACCGCCATCTTGGTGCACTCGTTTCAGCCTCCATGAGCGAGAACCAATCAGAATTGGATTTTTTTTTTAGGCCACTTTCAGCCCAACCGAAAGTGAGTTGTCTTAACTCTGGGTATAAAGGGACTCTACATTGGATCGCATTCAGCGAAAAGGAACCCTCGCGATCACAGTGTTGTAAAAATTTTGCTGCTTCATATTTATCTAAAAAAATCTCCCAGGAAAGCAAATAGTGTTGGCTTCTCACCGAAAAATTGTTATTTTTAAGGAAATTAAATATGTGTAAATTTCAATACTGAACATGTAATAAATGTTTTTAAAAGAAAAATAAGAGCTGCACGGTTTTGAAAACACTGTAATCGCGCTGGATCCTTTTTGCTAAATGCGATCCAATTCTCGAAAGGGACCAAATCTTACATATAAAATGAAGGTCACTAAGGCCAGTTTTGTCAAAATGGACCACTACACAAGGTACGAATTTAGGCAATCTGATACACGTGCCCTAACCAGAATTTCACGTAGAACACGATTCGCGCAACGAAAATTACTGAAACCAACTCCTAACGAAGATATTAACGTTTTTATGTCACATTGGTTACGAGGGATTAGAACTGCCCGCTCACATGAAACTCAAAGCTCTACGTGAGTCAAATTGCGCACTACAACGGTTTCAGCAAGCTTCTCAATCGAGCAATGTTCATTTCCCACCATATGTTGTTCAAACTATTAGCAATTTGCTGTAGCTGAGCCAAAGCGTCAAGATTAAGGCTGCCAGATTTTTATATCGCAGAGACTGTCATGATAACGTTTAGCGCGCGATGTGAATCACGTAGAGCATTGAGTTTTCATGAGCGGGTGGTTCGAGTTCACGCATCAAGAACCATGAAATATCTTCGTAAGGAGTTGATTCCGGTAATTTTCGTTGTGCACGTCGTGTTTCACGTGAAATTTTGGTCAAGAAACATTTATTAGAATGCTGAATTTTGTACATTGTCTAGTGGTCCATTGTATCTTTGCCCTGCAAATTTTTAGACTCCGTTCATTGAATAAATCACACAATTTTGTGGATCGTTTAAGAAGTAGCTTTGTAACTGATACTTTGTTTCGAATGCGATAAGATTAATATAAATATACCCATTATTCGCCAGATCTCTAGTGAAAACCCGTCGTTTCTGTATTTTCATATCTTTCTGTACGAATGTGTGTTGATTTTGTACCTCTAATAAAGTTGTGGGTAAAAAAGTTCGTTACAATTTATGACATGTCTCCGGCAATACAGCAATTTAGATGTTACACTCATTCATCCTAGTCGAGAGGGAGCGGAGCCTCTATTGTCCCGTATCCTGATGATCCAGTAAGTGGCGAGGAGCGAACGATCGATTGTCGGTTTTTCGCCATTTGAAGCTATGGAAAAGAATCGATTTTTGAAATGTTCTTTGAGAACATCCTGTTTGTCGAGCCATCTCCATAGGTTTAAATGGCAGATCAATCGATATATCGCAAAGCACGCCACGCCACTGATTGCCGTTAGTAATTTTTTTGCTCGTAGTGCCTCTTTTGTCTATCGCAACCACCAGCTTCCAGGTTGAAGCCTTCCACAAATAGGATTGCTTTTAGTGTTGCTGATTTTTTCCCGAATCAATTAACTCGAAAGTGTCTATTGTGTTAAAAATATCGATTATTAGCAGAAAAATTAAGGCCAACAAACCCGTTTTCAAGAAAAGGGCTCTGAATAAAAAATCGATTTTTAGGATGAGTATTGTGCCGCTCGTTTTCCTTCAATACTCGCCTTACTTAGAGTCCCTTTATACTGAGAGTCAAGACAACACCCCCTCATGGAGTCACGAACGGGAATAAAGATTACAGAAATGGAACTTTTTTCGTGATCTTTGATCGGTCCATTCTCAAATTCCTTTCTCCGTTCCCTCTCTCATTCCGTTTGTTCTTTCCCGAACTCGTAATTCCCTGGTCCATTCCAGATAATAATCTTTGCAATCGGTGAAAATGTAATCTTTATTCCCGTTTGTGACACTGTGAAGGCTTAAAATACGGGCGAACCAATCAGAAATGGATTCACATCGTCTTGACTCTCAGTATAAAGGGACTCTAGTCTTACTGAGCGTTGAGTTTCATTGTCCCTTAAATTCAGTGTTAGAAACTCACCTTGGAGTTTCAGGAGCCATATGGCGTATCCAGCTCGATTTTTAGGGGCCAAATTGACTTTTTGCCCATGTACCACGGCGCATTTAGTGACAAGTTGGACGCAAGATATTTTAGTTACAGAACTAGTAGCTGGTACTTGGGGGAAATTTTGAAAAATCAACAAACAGGAAAACTATGATTTCTTTTTTTAGGGGGGAGGGGGCAATTTTTAGGGGCCACGCTGGCGTAGACCCTTCATTTCTTAGGCGGCATGGCCGATTTCTTAGGCGCATTTGGCAAGTTGGCGCCTGTGAGTTTCGAACACTGCTTACCTAAATAGAAGCAATTCTGATGACCTCCTTTAGTTTTGAAGAATATTGTAGGCTTGTTGCCTCCTTAATTATTCAGGAGTAAAATTTTCGTTCGTAAAAAACGAAAACTTTCGATTTTTAAGTAAAAAATCGATTCAGCTGCAAATGGTGTGCAAAAGATCGATTCAATCAATCGATTATTTTGTGCAAAAAATCGATATCTTCAGAAAATCGAAGAAAAAAACAACAGCACTAATTGCACTAGGTACCAAAATCTCCCTTTTAATTATGAAACATAGTGTCTGACTTTCTCGGTTTAATAATTCAGATGTTGCACCTAGCAAGTAACGTGCTGCTCCCAAGCTGGGAGTCCCAACTCACGGCATAAAAAGGGGGAAAATTGCATTAAATTGGGCCTGTTGATGAAATTGACTTTCATCAGGAAACTATTGACAAGGCGCGTAATAGTTCATGTCACCTCACCACTGCGAGATCACAAGATGTCATTTAAAGTTCAGGCGACATCGCCTAAATTCTAGGTGATCAGTTTTACCCGGGATCAGCTCAATATTGACCGAACAAATCGAAAAATTCTCGAGAATGATGATTTGATATCAGCTACGAATGCTACCTCATCAATGGGGTTGGTGTTTGATCCTGGAGTCGTAGACCATCCATCCTGTAACCTAGAGTACCTTCATAGACAGAGTCATTCTGGCCATTTCTGTGCCGGTTTTTCATTGGTCGCGTGAAAATTGGCTGACACGATGTTCTTACGGCCGTAAATAAACGAACAAGATTGATGTTATCAGCAAGCAAGTTTGAGGTTAGCCGGCCAGGTTGGCCTAGTGGTTAGCGCGTCTGACTCTAGGTCAATAGGTCCCGGGTTCGAATCCCGGTGGTGGCGACAAATTTTCATGGAACTGACGAGTGGATCTGTAAGCAAAATTCGCTCGGCCTTAATCAGTGAAAATTTGTAAGCCCGAGCATGGATGTCTACCAAACTCCCTGATGTCTTCGGACAATAAATAGTGCCTATAGATGGCTGTAGATTCCTAAAGGAATAGAAGCCACTAAACTCTCAATTAAAAAAAAAAAAAAAAGTTTGAGGTTATGCACATCTTACATCCTCCTGTGATAAAGGCGAAAGGCGATTTAACAGTGATTTAACATTTTATGTGTTTTTTATGTGTTATTCGTATAGATATTGTAATTTAAATTGTTACTGCCGTGTAATTTAAATTTTTGTCAAATTTTAGCTTCTTATCGATGTTACGGTGAGCCGCCATCTTGTTTATGTATTTACGACCATAAGAGCATCATGAAGCCTAAAAACTCGTTGACCAATCAAAAAGCGGCACAGTTTTCCTGTAGTAAGAAGGTACGAATGGCCATACTCTGTCTATAAAGGCACTCTACTGTAACCCATGTAATTTTTAGGGAGGGAAATGTTTCCGAGCTTAAGTAAGCTCGAAATAGCTTTTTTGACTGACGAAAGAGATCTAAAAAGTTGTGGTGATGAGATTAACGTTTCTCATTGGCTTTCTCATGACGTCATAAAACGTTGCAACATGGTTTCGACCATCGTTAATCTAATGTATCATGGCCGCTGTACGACCGGAATGTATACACATTAGCAATTGGAAGTGAATGGCAGAGGTGGATCCAGTAATTTGGCAACACCGGATTTCCTCCATTTAAACCTATGCTAAATGATCGATTCTTGCCGGGGCACCTGGCCTCTCCAATAATCGATACATTTCCATAGGTTTAAATGGAGAAAAGACAATGTCGCCAATGGAGATGTTGCATGTGTGAGGGATTTGCGATTTGACTGGTATTTCTTAGGTAAAAGTTCGCAAGAAACACGATGGTGCCACTGGTTTTCTCTGAAATCAACTCCCAAGCTCAAAAAAAGCTCTTAAGTTGAGGCCAAAATGGAGGGGATATCCCACCCTACCCTGAGAGTCCACCTCTACATCAAAACAAACTCTCCATGCAAAGATAGGGAGCAAATACATTAGCAGTGATACCGTGTTTTCAGTTTTGGAGTCCCCAAATAAAGTGGCAGCCCTGCCAATGTATTTGCTCCCTATCTTTGCATGGAGAGTTTGTTTTGATGTAGAGGTGGACTCTCAGGATAGGGCGGGATATCCCCTCCATTTTGGCCTCAACTTGAGAGCTTTTTTTGAGCTTGGGAGTTGATTTCAGAGAAAACCAGTGGGACCATCGTGTTTCTCGCGAACTTTACATAAGAAATACCAGTCAAATCGCAAATCCCTCACACATGCAACATCTCCATTTGCAGGATCCGCCAATGAGTGAAAGGATCTTGGCGTCAATGATCCTTGTAACGTCACGAAATCTGTTAGCGCGATATTTTTCCGTCTGGAATGGAGTTGAACTTTCGGCAGCTTTGGAAATCGTTTTCCCTCCTGAAATTTTATTTGCAAAAATTTAATTTTAATAAAATGCGCAACAGCCCCATTAAAAATAAACAATGTGATGATAGTATTTCAAATTACATATTTTAGATGAGAAACATACAACCTACGAAACAAAGCAGACGTCTCGACCATAGAGTACAAAGAGTCGTAATGCAAATGGGAGAGCTGGCGCCATGTTCTGCTCGACGAGGTCCGAGCCCGGTGTGCGGGGTCACTTTTTCGATACATATTCGATCCAAAATGGTGGTGTGGAATATGGCCGGGTCCCCCTGTATCGCAAACAATTGATTATGTATCGAAAAAGGGACCCTGCGCCGCACAGGAATCTCGGAATTCGGGTCCTGGAAATGCTTAAAAGTAGCGCCAGCTCTCCCCTTTACATTACGACTCTATGTACTCTATGGTCTCGACCATAGAGTACAATAGAGTCGCAAAGTACTGGATCGCCGTTGAAGTCACTTTTCGAGGCTGTTTTGTCCAGTTCTCCGGAGACTAGTGTGCGGCGACTAGCGACGACGCATACGCAGAGACTCGCGCTCAGCGCTCCCCACCTCCCCACTCCCAACTCGGCTCCGTTCGTCGGCTAGGTCCACACACATTGAACCAGCCAAGTAGACCGGTAATAAGTCTGAAATTGAGTCCATATATGAATATTATCCAGGAGTAACATACATTAATGGATTCATTATGGCTTTGGATATCTATTTAAAGCAAAATTTGTACAAATTAATACCGATGGAATTAAAAAAAGTCGAAAAAATACAAGCAGTCCTTGATTTCTCCATAAGCCACCGTGTTAAAAAATTCCGGTTGGTTCACACTTGGTATAAGTCAGAAATTAAATCCCTGTATGAATATTATCCAGGAGTAATATACATCAATGGATTCATTATGGCTTTGACTATCTAATTATAGCAAGATTTGCACAAATTAATATCGATGGAATTAAAAAATGTCGAAAAAACACAGGCAGTCGTTGCTTTTCCCGTAAGCCGCCGTGATAAGAAATGCCGGTTGGTTCACACTTGGTATAAGTCAGAAATTAAATCCCAATATGAATATTATCCAGGAGTAATATACATCAATGGATTCATTATGGCTTTGACTACCTTTAAATAGCAAAATTTGCAAAAATTAATGCTGATTGAATTATAAAATACCTAAAAAACACAAGCTGTTCTTGATCTCTCCATAAGCCGCCGTGTTACAAAATGCCGTTGGGTTCACAAATGGTTCACACTTTTCGGAGCACACGCGGCTCGGAAACGCCTGTTCATGGATTGGCTTCATCGGCGCTCCAGTACTTTGCGACTCTATTGTACTCTATGGTCTCGACCTACAAACTACTACGACCTAACCACATAGTTTTGTAATAGTTTTTCGTTTGTAATTTTCTAAGGGCTCCCGCTTAAAATTTTCGTGAGGTATTATTTTGACTTCAGACGTCGTTACTTGTCGACAAAATTTGGTTTTTTCGAGTAAATCCGTGCGAATTCGCTCAACATCAGTTTTTTTGAGTTGAACAGCGTCGATTTCCTATCGTCAAGGCCCTCTGTGACATGAATTAATTTTGGATCTCAGATCCTGGGGATTACTAAATCTATTTTTTAGCTTGCATAAAAATCATAGAGTACCGAATGTTTTTCAAAACAGTCCTAGTTTTTTGGGTCCTATTTTCTTGTAAATGTAACCTAGGCGTTGTGAACAATCATATATGGCCGGATTTACCTACTTGCCGGCCATGGGCCGCCTGTATTTTGCCGTCCTCTTCTCGTGCATTTTGAAACATCAATAAAAACCATCAAGTGAACGTGCCGGAGGGAGAAGGGTGCATAAGACGCGTTCACTCGTGTTGGACACATTTTTTGCGTAAGCCCTGTCAACACTACTACGCTGGAAAAAAGAGAATCTTAAATTTGCCGCTAAGAAGTATTTCTTCTTAAATCAAGAATTTTGCTGGTTAAAATAAGCTACTTTTTTGCTTAACCCAGGCATTATTTTTCTTGAATCAAGAAAAAGTCAGCTTAAAGCAAGATAAAGAAAATTCTTGGCGGCAAATTCAAGAATTATCATGCTTGATCCAAGCTACTTTTTTTTTCAGCGTGGCAAATGTTCACGGAACTTCGCGCGAAAGTTCAGTTCCATAAACCTATCTCTGTGGGGACAAAGCCTTTAATTTGTAAGAAATGAACTAGAAAATTAAGAAAGAACAAACATAAATATGGTTTAATAATTTTAACTTCCGCCGCCGGCGCCGTGCCGCGCTGACCACACTGTGTTTTGCGCAATGCGTGAAGTATTCATGCAGTCTCGTAGGCGCTAATATGTGTTACATGCCGACCGCCGCGTCGAGGGCTTCTCCTTTTCATCTCAAGTCCTCGTCATCATTTCTCTTTGCGCCGCGCCGCTCCAGGCCAATTTACGTGTTTGGTTTCTCTCTTAACTCAACTAATTAAAGGTGCGGAGTCTTTTGTATCACAGAAATACGAAAAAACTAGAAATTAATGTACTCTCAGGAAATGAGAGATTTTGTCACCTATTCTTGTTTGAAATTTTTTTCTGAATCCGATTTTTTTGTACCTGCTTTTAAAAAAATCGCAAAATTTGCCGCCCCCTAATTTTGCCGGCATGGGCCGCGGCGCCCATGTGGCCACCCCCTTAATCCGGCCCTGTGAACAATACCGACTTTGCATGTTTATAATATCTACTACTATATTTATCAAATTGTTTTAAATAACCAATTCACAAAGATTTCAATTTTTTTTCTAAGTGTGTTTAAAATTTTGAAATCATTTTTTTTTTTGTTTTTTAAAAGTGAAGGTTTGATGCTTCCTTGTTCGCGAATTCATGTCTCTCACATTATTTTTTTTTTCTTTATGAACATTTCATTCTATGTAATTCAGGAGAAATTAAAAGGTTTCAAGGTCTTATGTTGATTAGCTTTCTGTAAAAAAAAAATAAATAATAAAGAATGAGAGGAAGTAGGCAACGTTAGATGGATAGTTAAGCAAAACGGTCTCATCCACCTTGCAGTATTTCAAAATCTCATCGCCAATTTTACTTTGTTGGAAGGAGGCCAACTAACATCCCCACTAGTAAATTATCCCAACCTTCCTTGCGAGTATGAAGGTTATTTCCTCAAATTTTTTAGCGAAAATGATCTGATAACGGTTTCCCTCCACAGGCCCGCCACATCCCATCTCGGGCCCTGGTACCAGTTTTAAGATCCGGGCCCCAAGCACGGAGGGGGGGTCCGAGGGGCATCCCCCGAGAAATTTTAGAATTTATACAACTAATCGGACGCATTTTGAAGCTTCCATAAAAAATTTTTCCATCAATTTCTGCGCAATAATTCTGTTTTTTTTTTTTTTTTTTTTTTTTTTATACTTGCGAATTGTTGCATTCAAAACATCTGGAAAATTTTTATTTTTTTTTGGGGGGGGGGCATATGATACTATTTTCAGTTCTAAGAGGGCCAGGCCCCCCTGAACTCCCCCTTCGTTTGTCTATGGCAAGGGAGTTGAGCCATGAGCCATTGAAGTCGAGGATGCCCAGACTGGAGACTCTTAGCATCTGACGCCGGTAGAAAATGAAATGCAGTTACTAAAAATATCCCTCTGTGCTGAAAATCTTGAAAATAGATGGAAATTTTCCAAGAAGTATACTTCTTTGAAATTTTAAAAAGAATTCTACAGTGCCCCAGCGTGTTTCTGAAAATCTATTCACCTTTTGCAAAATTTTTAGGGTAAATTTTTCTTACGAAACAAGGGCTGCATGTGAATTCGTAGTGGTTTTTCACGGGTAACACGGGTCCCCTCCGGGGCCCGGGCCCCGTTACCAGGGACCCAGTATCCCCCCCCCCTTGTGGCGGGCCTGCCTTCATGCACGCTGGGCTTGTCGATTTCCTTTGACATTTCTGCAGTGGTGAATGCATAGCTGAAGTGCGCTACAGCTAGAATTGTAAATACCAAATGGGTAATTTTTATAGGAGGATTATAAATAAACAAGTGGTTATAAATGAAAACAAAATATTATGAACTATGCAAAACGATAATTCAAAAATCGGAACTTGCACCGAGATAGCCTCCATGCACGCTGGGCTTGTCGATTTCCTTTGAAATTTTTGCAGTGGTGAATGCATAGCTGAAGTGCGCTTCAGCTAGAATTGTATTTACAAATGGGTGGTTTTTCTACGAGGATTAATCATAAACGAGTGGCACGGAATATAACAAAAGAATATGAACTATGCAAAACGATACTCCGAGTATCGGAACTTGGCTGATTTGAAAACGCTTTCAAATGCGACGTGATACCTCACGCATTCCGGAGAGTTCAAAGATGTGTATCATTGCGCCTTAGAAATGCGACGGAAGATTTAAATGGAAATAGCCTTCATGCACGCTGGCCTTTTCGATTTCCGTTAATATTTTTGCAGTCATGAATGCGCTTAAGTGCGCTTCAGCTAGAACTGTATTTAGCAAATGGGAGGTTATTATACGAGGATTATAATTAAACAAATGGTTAGAAATGGAAACAAAATAATATGAACTATGCAAAACGATTATTCCGATAACGGAACTTGGCTGTTTTGAAAACGCCTTCAAATGCGGCGTGATACCTCACGCATGCCGGGGAGTCTTAGAAATGCGACGGAAGATTTAAATGGAAATAGCCTTCCTCCAAGTATATGAAGTAGGAGATGAGATTATGAAACTTCGCGTTGTAGATTTGATTATTTTGCCTCACTCAATCCAAGTATTTTTAGGCTACTCAAGTTTGTGCCATCCAATTGGACTACGTTTTGCTATTAGAAACTAATATTTCTGGCCCAGTTTAGAAGCAACGTATGTGCCTTTGAATTCCTATGCACATAAGTGTTTTTACGGATGAGCCAGAAATTGTAGTTCCTACTTGCGAAAGAAAGCCCAATTAAGGGGGGTTCTCAGGTTTGGCTCAATGTATTCTGGGTACGATCGATTTATTCCGAATTCTAACCATTTTTCTAACCATTACTCATTTTTGCCAAAATTGTCGGTTAGGCGGTATTTTATCTTAGCCATCAATGTACTAAGTATTACGTTGACAGTTTTTACAGTTCCTTCTTGCAGGAAAATTAATCAGGATGATTGAATCCTACAGCTAATGATTGAAATAAGTAAAATTTACAGATTGCACTCAGCTCCTTTCGACTTTATTCAAAATCTGCAAAATGGCAAGTATGAAAATTCGTTGTCCATGTATATTTTTGACGGGGCTGTGTCTGAAATGTATGTTACGTTTTGTAATGATATTTATAAATATTTTTTGGTGTTTCAGAGACTGGATAGTTTTCGGGACTCCATATGAATCGATTGAACTTTGGCGGAGATTAACCCCTCAGGGCAAGAAACAATGGACGGGCCTTTAGAATGGGTGCCCGATGTGGGGCTCAAAAAAGAGGTCGTGTCTGACGAATCCACGGAATATGAAGATTATCGAACAGGTAGAACTTCATTCTCCATCCTTGTTTTTTTTCTTCCCGCATATTTTTCTAAATTCTCAATTTTAACGAAAATTTCTGTAAAAAAAAAAAATAAAAATACGAGTTCCAATAATAAGATGAAAATTTAGTTTTCTTTTTTTTTTAAATTGATATGAGAGGGAAATTTTCCTCGGAAAAGCGATCTCAAAGTAGTTAGAAAAAGAGAGACCCAAGCAAAAATACGCCAAAACAGATTACACATTCGGAGCACGCCTCTTATCGAGACATCGCTCCCGCCCGCGTTGAGTCCGTGTCTGTTACAGCGCTCTCGCAACTGCATAGGAACAGTTGTTTTATTACAAAGCAAGGTCAATGTCAGCGGAGGCGTGCACCACTAGAATGACGTCCTAGACGCGCAAGACACTNCTAACTACTTCTCAAGTCACATTCAATTTTACTCAAATTAGTTTTTTTTCATAAGGATGCTGATCACCTGGTGTAAACTTAACGGTTTCATAGTTGCTTACATCCGACCATTTTGGGTCGTTCATATATTGTCAGTGAGCCTATTAAAAAGAACGCATACTCATTAACAACATAGATTGTGCCCATGTGGCATCGGTATATGAAAAGAGATATTTTTTTTTTCTTGAAGAACTAAAGAATATCAATCTGAAAAACTAAAACAAAATAAAGTAAAATGAAGTAAGATAGTTTTGACAATGAAATAGCATGTCGTAATTGTATACATTGTACATTTTGACATAATTGCAGGCCAGGCTTACAAGGAACGCTGTAAAGCGGCTCTTATGTTTGTACATAATGGCAGTCACTAAGTTCAGTTTACACGAATTATTAACAAGCAATTCCGATGTTTATTTTCGTTGTGATAGTAGTATGTAACATTCACTCGTTTTCCTCGAAAAAGAGTGTCAAATAAAAAGGATTTAACCACGGCGAACTTTTTGAATCGCAACAATCGAAGTCGAAGCAATCGTAAATTTTTTTGACTCGCACAACCGAAGTGCATTTATTTTACGAGTTTCATTTATTGTAAACTGACGAGCTGTCTGAAGCCGAGTAATGCATTCTTTTAAAACGAACCACATGACTGGTGTTGCAGATTTCGGACAAGATACCAAGCTCCATATCAAATCCGAATTTCTTGAAATTCAACCAGTTGTTTTCCAAGAGAGACTCGATCTCACATCATTCAACAATGGAACTGGCTATACTGGCGACCAGCAGAACTCACCGGTGCCTTTTCAAGAACCTCATTTTGATTATCAGGAAGAACCTGACGTCGATTTCAGGGACAACCGAGCAGAATGTGCTCCTCTTAAAAGGAAATACGCGACTTCGGCACTGCTGTCGGGTATAAAAGTAGAGGAAGCAGAGGAAGATGAAAATCCGCTCACAGGTAACCGAACCGTTTGTTTCATAAAGTACCCAAGTCCGATTGTGAAAGAAAAACAATCTAGAAAATGAAAAAAAGGGAATTCTGCTAAAATTTGTCCGTGGATCGAAAATATTTTTGACGCATGCTATGAAGTTAAAAAAAAATTCCTGCCGAAAAAAGCCGGCAGTTTTCGGTCCTTTTTTTCTTTGCTTTTTTTCTTTGCTTCTAATGACCTGAGAACCTCGATATCTCTCGAACGAAGAAAGATATCGAGGTCCGGTTTGGACGAAAAATCGTCTAAAATTGCATACTTTAAGATTCTAAAGGTCGAAATCCTGATATCACATTTTTAAGTCAACATATGTGCTTTTTTCCAGTTTTTAGGTCTAGAAAATTTCTTTTAAACGAAAAATTTACAAAGATCTCGATTATTTATTTGAACCAAAACCAGTTTTTTAAATTGTTCGTCTTTTTCCGCATCCAACGAGTGGTCCATTAAGCTGGGGAACCAAACGGTTCCGGAGTTATGATCGATTGAAGTTTCCGCTCAACGCGCGCCGACCGATTTTCGCGCGCAAAAAAGTCGGATTTGACTGTTATTAGATCAGATTGAATGTTCAAACTGAGCAAAATGCATTATTAGGGACTCTTGAGGGTCGCTGAGTTCAGAAATTACAGATACTTCCAAATAATTCACGTTTTTAAAATTTCTGCTCCGTAGCGCTATTTCAAAGGCCCACTGAGCGCCGACCGGCCGCTCAGTGGTCCTGTATGGAGCTGTAATTTTAAAATCGTGAATTATTTGGAAGTATCTGTAATGTCTGAACTCAGCGACCCTCAAGAGTCCCTAATAATGCATTTTGTTCAGTTTGAACATTCAATCTGATCTAATAACAGTCAAATCCGACTTTTTTGCGCCCGAAAATCGGTCGGCGCGCGTTGAGCGGAAACTTCAATCGATCATAACTCCGGAACCGTTAGGTTCTCCAGCTTAATGGACCACTCGTTGGATGCGGAAAAAGACGAACAATTTAAAAAACTGGTTTTGGTTCAAATAAAAAATCGAGATCTTTGTAAATTTTTCGTTTAAAAGAAATTTTCTAGAACTAAAAACTGGAAAAAAGCACATATGTTGACTTAAAAATGTGATATCGGGATTTCGACCTTTAGAATCTTAAAGTATGCAATTTTAGACGATTTTTCGTCCAAACCGGACCTCGATATCTTTCTTCGTTCGAGAGGTATCGAGGTTCTCAGGTTTTGACTTCCACCCCCCCCCCTAGCTCCCCCCCAAAATTTTTTGGGGGTCTGAAAATTTGGGAAAAGAAGCGCTCAAGTATGAGTAATCAATAGACAAAGTCTGAAGAATTTCCAGAGGGGGGCGAAAAAAGCCGTTTTTGCATCAAGCTCTTTGATATCGCGGCGAAATTTCCCGTGATTTCAATTAAAATCGTTTGTAAAATTATTGTAAATTTTTCAGAGATTCAGAGCGTATCGTTTAAAAAATATTGATTCAAATAGAAGCATTAACTGTGGTTTGCAACGTTGCAATCGAGGTAAATGAGCTCATTTTCGCGTGGAAACATGGATATTTGAGTTCGTTTACGGCAGGCGTGACATACAACTATTTGACCACGGCTGTAAGCATGTTGCAGCCTCGCCGGATTGAAGGCGCGTCGAATTGCGAAGACGTCTTGACCGCCCTGCCAACTCTGGCGGGTGGGACGAACGCTAAAATCGCTGCGACACTTAAGGTGCACGTTGAAAAAACCCTGTTTATTAATCTTTTTCCATGTAGCTTTAAATAGCAGATCAATTGACTTATTGCAAAGCACGCCTCGCCACTGATTTTTATCGGTTTAGAAAAGTCAATGATACTTTCGTTGTGCCATATTAACCTGTCAATTTCTTTTTGTTTCACCTTCTCAGGTACTTATCAAATAATCAGCGGTCGAAATTTGAACGGACAGAAAAATCCGGTTGTCCTGTTGGAAAGACTCGATCCAGTGTTCGTGCGCTATCATTTGAAAACGTCGGATTCTGCCTCGAGTTCGAGTCGTTCTGCCCCGTCCTTGTTCCAGGTGAAAACGAAGGTAAGATCTCGCATAATTCCCTTCCTCTTTCGTCGTTTCATAGATAAAGGGATGTAACTTCACTCTTAGGTCACAAAAGTAACTCTAACAGCTCACTCTTTCAAAAGAATACGAGCCGGATACTTTCTGTATGAAGTTCAGATGATTTTTGAACGCTACTAGAGTCCCTTTATACTGAGCGTCAAGACAATGCGAATCCATTTCTGATTGGTTAACCGGATTTTAGGCCTTCACAGTGTCACAAACGGGAATAAAGATTACATTTTCACCGATTGCAAAGATTATAATCTGGAATGGACCGAGGAATTTCGGGTTCGACAAGGAACAAACGGAATGAGAGAAGGAACGGAGAACGGAATTTAAGAATGAGGCGATCAAAGATTACGAAAAACGTTCAATTTGTGTAATCTTTATTCCCGTTTGTGACTCCATGAGGGGTGTTGTCTTGACTCTCAGTATAAAGGGACTCTAAACGCTACCAGAGGCTGAATCGCAGTGACGTCTTCAGTTCCAAGTGCTCAAGATTTTTCTTTTATTTATTCAATTTTCGAGTGAATTCGGCAACTTTGAAACAAATTTACGTTCTTTTGTTTAAGAGACAATGATATACGTGACCGTCCACGGGATACTAAGCGTATTTTATTTGTGGGTCCGGTACGCCGCATCCAGTTTGTCCGCATTCATTTTGGGCCAAACGCATCCGACAAAGGCAGACGCGGGAAAACGTTCCGTCGAAATATCACGTGACTAGTCATGTGATACGTGGGAACCGGGAATTCCAAAAAATTGCATATGGGCGACCTGTTGTAGTGTGCCGTGTCGTGTTGCAAGTGAAGTGTCGTGATACTCATCTCCTAATTTTTTCTTATTATTTTCTTGTCCCTCAGTGCTAAATGTATACAGTTGTTTAAAGAGTATCGTGAAATAATACTCTGAGCGAAGCGAAGAACCGAAGATTAAACTGGGTGAGCTGAGCGATAGGCAAGAACCGAGCGTGTAATGGCGTCTTTCCTGTTGACAGACCACGAGATTCTCGGAAACGTAACCAAAATTTGAATTCCCGCCTCTAATGGATGCGGGATGCGCTACTGGAAGCGGGTCTTGGGCCAGCGAGACCCGCTTTCATTTTTTGGATGCGCATCCACTTTTACGTCATCAGCCAAACCAATTGCCAAACTCCCACCCGTTTCGCCAAACTCATTACCCAACCATAGTCTGTCCCAGATAGGAAGAGCGCTGGAAAATCAGAATAATTAGCACTATTTGGCGGGTTGGAGGTACCTCAACCCTTGTTACCTGTCATCTAGTCGCCTCTCAAATGCGTCGCACAGAGGGCCACAAGTCACCTCGAGGCAACGCATACTCCCTTCGCATCTTTCCGCGGTGGTTTTCCCCAAGGCCCAGGAGCGGATTCCCGGCGTAAGACGCCGACGCGCCGCGGAGCTCATAACCAACCCTCTGTACGGCGCGGGGTTTGCTCGGTGATTAGTCGGGTACAATAGAACGAACGATACCTTGCTTCTACATAGTGCAAATTATTCTGAATTTCCAGCGCTCTTCCTATCTGGGACAGACTATAGGAACTGGGTGCGAGAAATAAAATACGTAAAATGCCGCATCCATCGCCAATTTTGGATGCGCATCCACCTGCATCCACAAATAAAATACGTCTATTGAGTCCTTCTTCAGTCAACATCGGTAAAGAATAGGTTTGAAACAGTAATTCGACAGCCACGTATCTCGGAATGGGTCTGTTGCATGCAAGAGATACAGCCGTGCGAATAGACTTTTTAGAGGTGAAATGACACGAAAATTACGATGGTCACATTAAAAAAGTCTGAAATACACTCCTTACTGCGCAATTTGCGTTGTTAGGAACGCGCTTTTTCAAATTTCCCGCGTCTGGGGGCAGTTTTCTAACGGAAACAATTGACGGCAACTCGCGGCTATTTCCGGTCAACCAAAACTGACAACCGAAAATAAAAATCGGAGCTCGTGATATCGTGAAATGAAATGTAGAAGGATTGCGTTGGATATTTAAAAGTTGATCGATTTGGTTACCGCATACAGCTTATATGAACACGCTTATGAGATCACGTTGAGTTTGTAAACAAACAGAAGGAAAAAATAACAACAACAACAACGACTCGGCATTTTCCGGAAATCACCAAGCCCGCCGTTCGCTCGTTTCCGGTGATTAGAAAATTGCCCCCAGACGCGGGAAATTTGAAAAAGCGCGTTCCTAACAACGCAAATTGCGCAGTAAGGAGTGTATTTCAGACTTTTTTCATGTGACCATCGTAATTTTCGTGTCATTTAACCTCTAAAAAGTCTATTCGCGCGGCTGTATCTCTTGCATGCAACAGGCCCATTCAGTGTTGGACCTTAGTTCCACAAACACATAACTCGGTTTTTCGGTCATTTCTCCTGACAGACGAGAACATTATTCAAAATGATGATAGAGTCTTCTAAAGCATCTTATACTTGCTGTCGTCAAGAATTATATCCCCTCTACCTTTAAAGATGAGGAATGTAGAGAGATTTTTTTTGAAAAATCGCGTTTTCCGAGTTATGTGATTGCCGACTTACATCGTTGAGACGGAGAAACACGTAAGGAAATAGGCGAGTGAGGAGATATTTTTTCGGATGAAATTGAGGGAAACGCATAACAAAGGTGTGGCGTGCATTGCGATGTATCAATTGATCTGCCTTTATCTATGTAAAAGGATCGATAAATAGGGTGTTTGCAAGGAATGCCTTAATTATCGATCCTTTACCATAGCTTCAAATGGGGAAGTATCAATAATCGACCATTCACGCCTCGCCGCTAGAGCATATAAGCTGCAGAGGAAAAGTGAAAGGGGGTCATTTTGCGTTATTAGTCATTCGTTACTCCTCGCGATCAAGATTTTGTCTTATTGAGTCTCCCGCTCTGCACACGAAATAATGTAAAAGAACTAGAAAAGTTACAAATATGTTTTCTTCCCAAAGGAAAATTTGAATACTCCAGTCTTCTTGGTGCATTAAGATTATACACAGCATATAACCATGATTCACACTTTAAACTTACCGTTAAAATACAACTCACATATTTTCATTGTTTCATTTCTGTCTTCCAGTCTTCTATCAAAGAAAAATCAACAATGAAATATTTGCTTTCGGAACTGAAAAATCTTGCTCAACCTAGGCTCAACCGAAACTGATACTGATTGAAAAAGAAAAATGTCGGTTATCTTTAAAAAACATTTAACCAATTTAAATCCTTGCTTCTTATGAGAGCTTTCGCCAGTTAGATTTTTCCATTCCCTTTATCGGTAATTTAAACAAGGGCATATGCACATCGATGGTTGAAGCTAATTTTGGTTCATGAACATCGTGCGGATAGCAGCGTCAATTAAAGTAATAAAATGGAGAAGCAGAATTGCCTTATGCTGTGATAATTTATTATGCGAAAATTACATTTCGCTTAGCCGAAGCTTTTCAACCACACCCGGTCATCATGAGGGTATACAGAATTACAAAATAGCATGAAACTACATAATGCATAAAAATACAGATATAAGCACTAACTACAAACAAGCGACTACATTTTTTACAAGCTAAGGCGTGCGACATGCAGAAAAAATAGATTCTTTTCTATTTTTCCGCATGTCACACGCCTTTGCTACTAAAAAATGCAGTTGCTTCTTCATAGTTAGTGTTTGTATCTGCATTTTTATGCATTATGTAGTTTCATGCTCTTTTGTAATTCTGTACCCCGATGATGACCGGGCGTGGTCGAAAAACTTCGACTATGTGAAATTTCCGCATAATGAACTATCGCAGCGTAAAGCAATTCTACCTCTCCTTCTTATTAATTTTGGTTGGGTTTGTTTGTTTGTTCGTTTGTTTGTTTTTTTTTTGTTTTTTTTCCAAGAGTGACACCTACACAGCATTTTGTGCCGCTGAGGTTTACCAGGCAATGTATAACAGCCACGCATTGTTTTGTTTCAGGGAAGATCAGGTGTGGATCATGGATCTGTCCACAATCATATCCCAGAAAACGAAGGAATTGGCAGAATGTCTGTAAGCATCCCAAAATCGTCCACAAAAGAGAGCGTCCACAATAATGAACGACCCTTCTCGTGTCCTCAATGCTCAAAAACGTTTAAATATAGATCTAAACTACAGATCCATACCCAGTGCGTACACGATGATGAACGACCCTTCTCGTGTGCTCAATGCTCAAAAACATTTAAATTTAGTTGTACTCTACGGCTCCATGCTCAGTGCGTCCACCGGGAAGTTCGACCCTTCTCATGTGATCAATGCTCAAAAACATTCAAAACAAAAGGTACTTTAAAAAAACATGTAGAAGGTGTGCACGATGGTTCTCGCCCCTTTTCGTGTGATCATTGCTCACGAAAATGGTTCTCAAAGAGTCATCTTAGAGCACATCAAAGGAGCGCACATAGCTCCGATCGACCTTTCACCTGCAATCAGTGCTCACGCACATTCATTTTAAAATGGCATTTAAAAAAACATGTACTAACAGTGCACAGTGAAGAACGGCTCTTCTCGTGTGGTCAGTGCTCAAAAGTATATAAATTAAAGGGTGAACTTACAACCCATCTAAAGTGCGTACACAGTGCCGATCGACCCTTCCCCTCGCTCTTCTCGTGTGATCATTGCTCGCTAAAATTTGAAACAAAGCGTCAACTTAGAACACATCTAAAGTGCTTACGTAGCGCCGATCGAACCTTCTCCTGCGATCAGTGCCTGCGCCCATTCAGTTCGAAAAGTTATTTAAATAAGCATTTATTAACAGTGCATAATGAAAACCGGCCCTTCTCTTGTGGCCAGTGCTCGAAAGCATTTAAATTAAAGGAAACCCTTAAAACCCATCTAAAACGCGTGCACAGCGCCGATCAACCCTTCTCCTGCGCTCATTGCTCCCGCAAATTCAATATGAAGTGTAATTTAAATAAGCATGTATTAACAGTGCATAATGAAAACCGGCCCTTCTCCTGTGGCCAGTGCTCGAAAGCATTTAAATCAAAGGAAACCCTTAAAACCCATCTAAAACGCGTGCACAGCGCCGATCAACCCTTCTCCTGCGCTCATTGCTCCCGCAAATTCAATATGAAGTGTAATTTAAAGAGGCATATATTAGTAATACACAGAGAAGAACGGCTCTTCTCGTGTGATCGTTTCAGTAAATCCAAACCTAAGAAACTGACTCTGGGAGGGATCAGCAAAGCGTTGAGTTGCGAAAGACGGGCAGCAGATTAGGGGCTGCGCGGATTCTAAATACTTGGAAGTGCGGTTGACCCAGGATGGAAGGATGGATCAACCTGTCGTGGATAGAAACAAGGCTGTAGCGATTTTAAATGAAATACTCTAGGAGCAGCGGATTTCCAATGAAAACAAGAGGAGAATTTACAATGGTGTAGTTAAAATTATGTTAACACACGGATATAAAGTTTGGCAGCTTTAGAAGCGGACACAGGATATGTTAAGAACAACGGAGATGGATCCCTGGAGGAGGTCAGCAGGAATTTCTAAAAGAGCTCGGGTCCGTTATGATAGAGTGTGTCAGATCATGGAAGTCGAAAATGACATCGTGTTCGACGCAAAGACATTGAATCACGTAGACCGTGCGTCCGGCTCGATTTAGTACTGGCGGAGCGAAGCAAGTCTCTCGGAGCCCCATGATGGGCGGGCAGGGAAGGGGAGAGAGCGTGTGTCCGAAGCACTCGAAGAGACTGCAGAGAGGCAATTAAGAATTCATGCCCGCGCACGGTTTTTCACGAATACCTCATTTAGAGTCCATTTTCAGACAAAATTCCTAAAAAGAAAAGTTTTAGAATACATAATTTTACACCCGAATAGCATTGTTTCATTTTTCCGAACTAATTATTAACCGAAGAAAAAAGCCTCACAATCCGACAAAAATTCACTGGAGCCGCTACTGCGCATGCGCAGATGTGCGCAACTGGGACACACGAACTCATCGATGCGGGTCGGTGCCACCACTCATCACATGCGAATTTTTAAAAGTTGCTTCGCCTTCCGTCACACAGGATGCACGGTCTACGTGATTCAATGTCTTTGGTTCAACGTCATGACCAAACAGCTTTCGTACCGTCATGTTAATAGGATGACGGAAGAGAGGCTGCCGAAAAAGATGCCTGATCGACATCCTCCTGGAAGGAGACGAAGGGGACGCAAAGTAGAAGGGTGGCGACAGGAGGTTTTAGATGAAATGAGGGAGTGTGGCGGTTAGGTGTCGCAGAGCGCCAGACAGCGCTGTGAAAGCGACCCTTACATACTTAGGAGCTATGATCGCTCATATCAAGCGAGCTCACGGCTACGAACGACAATGCCAAGCATATAATCATCACTTGAATGTATATGAATAAAGAGAATAGGAGGATTAATTTATCAATCTGCAATTTATCACCGCTCACCGTCAAACGCGTGATTATGGACTGCTTTACCCTCAAGGACCTCCGCTCACAGATTTACTATCCAACAGTCTCAAGAATACAAACCTACTAATCTGTCATGATCCCGCAATGTCGCAAAGAAAATTTTGAAATTTTTTCTCTCCATTAAGTTAAGAATCTAAGTTTTTATATTTGCACTCATCCTTTATATTTTCTATAAAGACATTAGTAACCTGAGATACTGCTTGTCTCTGATAAAATTGTCTAAAAATGTCTCTAATAAAAACCTAACTAACTAATAATAATGCATTCACTACTAGCTAGAGGGATAAAAAGAATTACTTTAATAAATGATTTAAGGGCTCCGCAAATAAATCGGCACCTAAGAAAACAGGAGGGGGGGCGATATAAAGAGGTGGTAAATTGGTGCTGGGTCACATATTTTACTCTTTTGTGAATTACTATCGCATACAGGTTAGGCCTACGTACCTGAAAAGTGACTATATCTTTTGAACTAAAAGAAATAAAAGGTTCCGGTTTGGACCATTGCTGATTTGTGAAACCTTGCCGCTTTGCAGCTTATAAACAAGGCTCCAGGGGTCACTAGCTCCCACGGTGCTCGTGTAGTCCTTCCAGGACTGCCTTTTGGCAAACTTCACGGCACCTTTAAACTTCGCCTGGGCTCTTCTCCAGGCGGCTTTTCTACTCTCACTCTCTGCTGTTGCTTGTCTATTGCCTCGGACTTTTTGCCAGGCTTTACGCAACTTGTTGACCTTGCTTTTCTCGTCTCGAAGTTCTTGGGTCCACCACGTGACCTTGGTTATCCCGCACGGTCGCGTACGACCCAGCGAGACTTCCGCGGCCTCCGCGAGCGCTCCCTCCAACTTGTCGACTCTACTGGCAAGGTCCACTTCGGGCCTGTATCCTGCGTACCGCCCGCCGAGCTCCGCCCGGTAGGCGTCCCAGTCTTGGCCGCGGGTCTTGAACCGACCTTTGGCTTCGAACTGTTTCAGACGCCTACCTAGCCGACAATGAATAACAACCGGCCGGTGGTCCGTGAACACAAGCCCGTCGTAGACCTCCAAGTTCTCTTCAATTCTCTGCAGGGTCCCCAGGGTTGCTAAGGTGAGGTCAACGTTCTCATCTTTGCCTAGGTAACCCCTGAAAGTCTTGTACGTACTGGGTCTGTTAACTACGTACAGCCCCCCTTCAGATATGTATTCATCTAGAGTTTCTCCGCGGTCGTTCAACTCCCCGCTGAACCAGTGGGGGCTGTGCGCGTTAACGTCAGCTCCGATCAAGAGTTCCTTGTCCGGGAACTTCTCTCTCAGAGCCCTTATTCTTGCAATTTGCTCCTCTATGTCTCCTTCACCTTTCCAGTACATAGAGGAGACCACTAATTCATAGCCGTCGGGGCAGGTAACCACCGCGGTTGCTGTGTCCCTATCCGTGAGGGATGATACCGCTATCACCCTCAGCTTCTTGTTCAGCACCGCGATGGCGGCGAGCTTCTCTTCATCGCCTAAGCCTTCAACGATGACCGCATTTAGACCCAACCCTCTAACTTTCCCCCTAAAGCAATAGGGTTCCTGGATGAGGGCTAGGTCGACTCTCGTGGTCGCTAGCCACTCTCGCAATTCGGGCATTGCCTCCTTGCAATGCCCTACGTTCACCTAAACAATCTTTAAGTTATGTCCAGGAACCCCGCGGTCGATCGCAGCCTCGTCCCTGACGGTGCGGCACGATGCCATGGGGTCGGTTAACGGCCAGTCCGGTGGCCGTCCCCTAGCCCGATGCACTCCTTGTGCGATTCGAGCTTTGCGCGGTAATACGCGCATCTGTCCCGGTCCCCAGCATCGTGGGGCGGGCCTCTCATCTGGTGCTTCTTGCACCCATAACAGGAGGGGACGAAGTGATCCGGGCTTATCCACCCCGGACATTGGTCTCCGTCATGCCCCGCCTCGGCACACCACCTGCATCTCTTGGGAGACTTGCAGTCTCTCGAGAGGTGGCCGTAGAGCTGGCAGTTGAAACACTGCGTTAGTTGGTTATAATCACCGACCTCCAGAAACAGAATGCTCCTGTGCCTTTACTTTCCGCTCTTTAGTTTTTGCTCTCGCACTAATTTTGCTACTTTTCCGAACTTTCATGATCGGAGGAATATCATCATCGTCATCTGAAGAAAGCAGTTTCGAGTTGGGCTTATGAGCCCTGCAGCTACGCCCCAAATTTTCAGGATCTGTTGTAACTGCATCTTCATTGTCTTCTAGCATTTTTTGAATTCTTATCGCTTCTGCTTAAGTGGTTGTAATTGCACAAGAGGAAAATATTTTAGCTGACTGTTAAATAAATTCAAACAAAGAAAAGCAATATTTTATTTGCACCATTGAATCAGAATCCAACATAAGTGGGTGACTACAGGATTGTTAAACAAATTTCCCAAGTGTCTCAATATTTGTTTAGTTTCATTCGGCACATACTTTTCAGCTTTTTGCAAAACTTCATGAAAATGAGAGCTTCTCTGAAGAGCAGATTCTAGGATCGACTTTCAAAGGAAATTCTTTATGCACCCCTGGTCAAACAATTTCATATTTGGTTAGGTTAGGTTGTCGGGGGGTTGTCGGCCTGTGGGGGCCGGGGAGTTCTTTCTCTGGGGACCTTGGAACTGCGTAATTTTAAGCTGTCCCTGTGCATTACGCTGAGGTTTGGTCTTGGTTGATTTGAGTTCATTTATTTCGGCCTGCATAGCTTTGCTATCACTTTGTAGCTTATTCATGAGAGCCTGTTGCTCTTGAATAAAAATTTTTGAGAGGATATTCTCATCTTGAAGTGATTTAACAACAGCAATCGACTGTAGAATAAATGATTTTGTCGTTTCAGGTAGTGAAGGGTCCTCCTTAACTTTTTCCGGATCTGTGGTTATAATTGCTTCCGCTACTTTCTTTATTTCTTCCTCCTTCGTAATCGAACTGCAATCGTCGTTAATTACCGGCGCCGTATTTGTGGGTGGTGGAGGAGATCTGGCCATTCTTGATTTCCTCTGAAAAGGATCAGAGTTTTCTGAACTCATTTTTGAGCTACTTGGCAGCAGCTTATTTCCAGAGAAAGCTGCGTTTCTGGCGGTCAAATTTAGAAGTTTTCCTTTATTAAGACACTTGTGGCATCCGAGAAAAACATTGTTCACGTAATAGCACTGTATCCCGTGTTTACATACCTCCGCTTGTACGGACTGCATGAATGTGTATTGTTTATAGGTGGACTTTGCCCACTCGCACTTGCACTTAGTCGCGAGATTCGCGCCGCGTACTGAATAGACACTCGCGAGTTCACATGTTTTGATTTTTCTCAATACTAGCTGACGAAACTTTTTCTCACGGAGCGCGCACCGAATCGTGTCCGCCTCGTATGAGATATCAACGACGACTG
>NW_017550151.1:409669-484713 GCF_001854935.1 Bemisia tabaci | reverse complement strand
GGGTGGGGGGGGGGGGGGGGGAAAAACTTGCTTTCAAGAAAGTTTACCAGTTTATCTGCTTGTTTAAGGCCATAAAGGCTTTTTTTTTAAGAGGCAGACAAAAATGCTTCTTTATCAATACCAGAACCCTCGGGTGGTTCTGAGTAAATCCCTTCTTCAAAATTACTGTTAAGATAAGCCCCTACGACATCAACGTGATGCAATTACCAATAGTTCAGTGCAGCAATGTCGGTAATTGCGGAGCGTGAAGTTAAGCATGGATGACTTGGTAGCATTGAAGGAAGTTCTCCAGATAGTGCTCCAGATTTGTAATTCGAGGAGTTTACGTATTCTGTAGCTCGTCAAATACTGCTTCAGGACTGTTATGAGAAGAAAGATATGCCGTATCGTCTGCAATAGTTCCAGTAAAAACCGCAAGAACCACAAGGCCTCTTATTTTCTTTGGTGGAAAAAAATTATCATAACCCTTATCATATTGACAAAATGCCAGGAGATTTTGAGGTAAAGGACGACGGACCGGTCTTATGGGAAAAAAGGGTCCGGTTAAATCGGCTGATGTTTTGATATGTTGTAGGTCTTAACCTACTGATTAAAAGTGTCAATGGGCGTTTCTTCCTATCTCGAAGTCTCCTTCAGTGGATACTTTTTCTTCTCGCTGTGGCTTCGAATTCTCGTTAGCTCCACTTCCAACCACACGTTTTGCGGACACTTCCATGTGTTTGGAGCTATCTATTTTCTTCAGCACTGGACGACGTTTGTTATTCTCCGTGTTCAGTTTCGTTACGTTTTCAGTGGCATTCTCCGCAGTGATGTTTTTCCCTTTAAACGACTGCTTCTCTTTTGAGTTTTGCTGCCTTTTTCCAGATTTATTTTCTTGTTTTTGTTCCAAAAAATATTTGGGCACTACAACGGAGGGAAGTCTCTCAAACGGTTTTTCTTTCAGTTTCTTCAGTTTGTGAATGAGTTCATCAGCTGATGTTTTCGAAGAACTGCGTATAGCAAAATCATAACTGTTGGCGTCCATTTTTCTGAAACAACCCACAAACAATAAAGGAATGTAAAAAAAATAAATAAAGGAAGTAGAGAAGTAAATACAAATCAAAATTATTTTACGAGGGACTGCATCAGTAATCCTCAATTTTAAAAGCATCGCATTCACCTAATGATTCAAAACGCTCCAAGTTCATGGGTAGGTGCCGTAGTGCATGCATATTGGAGGTCAAAAACTCCTGACCATATAATTTTTCACTATCTTTATAAACGGCATCTATTAGAGACTCAGCATACTTTCCATAAAGTTTTGCGTGTTTCACATTTAAAAAGATTCGCATGAGAACATGAAGCGTTAAAAAATTTATGTAAAGTTGTGGATAATCCGCCTGTAAATCTTTCAGGACAATAATACTTTGATACAACAAAAGTTCGGAATTCAGTAGCCTTCCAACGGTGGATTTCATTCATGGATCGGCCTTTGCGGTTGAATTCACACGGTATATAATATTTTAAAACTAGCAGGCTCTTAGAGAAGCAATCAATGAAATGCAAAGGAATTTTTTTCGGTGGTTTTGCAAAAATCCAAAGGTACAATATCGACCGAACAACCCCGAGAAATACTATATGCATCGTGTCGAGGGGAAAGGAATGCAGAAAATCGATTCCAGGCAACTTGGCAAGAGGGGTTTCACCCATATGGTAATCGTCATCCGCCATATTCAAAAAGTCTTCATGGGTGCGCAGTTCCATCTTTTTATTTGACGGAAATGTCATTCGGTTCATGTAATCTTCACCCTCGGCCTTACATTTCGTAAATGAACTATAACCTCTATGACCTTTCGTGTTCAAAATGTACGCCTTGCCAGGAGTGTCGCAGATAAAACCTTCAATCACGACTTTCACTTTTGTACCCTCGAGATCTATACCGTTCTTAATCAGCCTAGTCGCTTCTTCGACAAACTTCTTGAGGAACTCTAACACTGACCCTTTCTTAGGCCCATAGTAAATACCGATGGGTAGAACTACTTTCTTCAGTGATCGGACACCTAAAAATGCAACCATTATTGGTATCATGCCACTGGGCGCGGACTTAAAGATGGGTCACATAGATCCCCATAGATGATCCCCATAGATTTTTCTTTAATTTAAATCTTAACTGATTTCCTATTTTCTTGATTTTATTATTAAGAATTTCCGAGTTTTGGTGTTTAAACTCTTTTATTGTCTGTTTATATATATCTTTATTGCAATTTCTAACCACAAATTAAAAACGCCAACCAAAAAGGAAATCCAAAACTAACAGAAAACACGAAATGTGCAGAACAAGAGAAAATATAAGGAACCAAACCTAAAATGTTAATAATCAGGATAAATAAAAATAAAGAGATAAATATATCCCCGTAAAATTCAGCATATAATCAAATATCTAACATAAAATCTTGCACTATTGGATTCTAGATTTGTAAATATAAAAATAGTTAGTGATCTCATAATTAAAATACTACAATATTCTGAAAGGAAGATTGATTCCTACAAGTAGTCTAAACTTTGTCAATGATTCTTTGATAACAGCTTCGACTCGTTTTAAGGTACTTAATCCAATATGATGGTATTTACCTGGCCCTACTGTATCATAGTCAAGTTTTTTCGGCGTGTGAAGAAAAGTTTTGTCAGATTTTGGAAGGAAGGAGAAACAAGCATGACTCCGGAGAATTAAAAGCAGAGCACGTAAGGCAACATTTGTCACCCCATACTTTTTATGCCAGTTCCTCAAATCTGTTTTCAATCGTTGTTCTTCCTTAAATTGTGAAGGGTCACAAAATTCATCGTCGGAGCCACCATCATCATCAAATAATGGGCGCTCCTCCAGTAGCTCCTGTAAAGTTTTACCATCAGTCATTAACCCATCAAGAGTTTGGAAACCAAGTTCTTCGCAGTCAAAGTATACAGAATCATTGACTGCACTTGTTTTCATGGAACAAGAAGACTGAACAGAAGAGACTGATCTGTTGCATCAAGATGAACATCGGCAGATAGTGGCTGGAAATCAAGCGATCTCTCCCATTCAAAATCCAAACAAACTGGCTCACTGACAGCGAGAAAATCCTCCTCATTTTCTACACTTCCTGAAATAGGAATCTCTTCATCCGAGGATAATGAACTCTCATGACGAGGAACAGGCTGTGGCTGTGGAACTGGGTCCGGTAGAGATCGACGGTACTTGGTAGCCCGAGAGAGACTACCACCTACCTTTTTAGGCCGACCCGGTCTCTTTCTAGGTTCCATAATGATGGCTATACGTTAAGAGAGTGAAATAATAATACAAATCTAAAGATACATAATAACTAAAAGGTACGTACTTAATAACATAAAATATCTGACACGATGATGACGCAGTGAGGTTAGGGTTCAACTTCCGCGAAAACTTAGCGATAGGTAGTTCAAAACTTTGAAAATGAGCGATTAGCGGTAACGATTGCGAAAGTTTGCGTCCTAAACGCACAAGAACGGACAAAAAAAGATCCCACGAGGCGATCAAAGAGAATGCCGCGAAAGACCGAACAACCGTTCCACTTGGACACGAGATTGAAGATAGGCTTGTAATAATCACCTATAAATCCGTCACACAATCCAACGAATCATGATTGATTAAAATCACTCACACACATAGATCAGAGATCCTCCAAACACAAACGCGAAAACGAGAGGCGGACCCGAAGAGGATGGCAAAATACAAAGCTCAAAGCTGGAACTCAAATCGAGATTCACAGATTCACGGCAAACTGATCAAACCGTCGTTCATGGCGGCAAAAACGGAGGACTATGGAGGGCGAGGGTTGACGGAGGACCAGGGAGGGGAGGATCAGCCGACTGGCGCGCAATTTGAAAATATAGTTTTGAGGTCTACCAAGTGCGGGATCAATTTTTTTGTGGATAGACGTCGAAGGAGGCTGAGTGCGGCCCCTTCTTCAGAACAATAACAAAAAAGACAATATTATAACTTGGCCCGAACTGAGCCACACTTTTTGAAATTTTCCTATGGCCTTGATTTCCCGCAGAACAGTGTGGACCCAGCACTCTTCTCCCATATATTTTGATAACAAAAGTTTATCAATTTTTATTGAAATGTTTCATGTATACTTACATGCAATTGAAAAGTGATGTTTAACAATCGATCTGTCATCAGAAATTTTAGTGAGAAATGCATAATGCAACGATGCAGTCAGTGAGGTTTTCCTACCTCAAATTAATGTACCTTAATTGAATCCCCTCTCCCTCCAGAACTACTGGGATTGGAGAATGGAAAGCCCAAATTACCCCCCCCCCCCTTCGGACCGCCGGTCTCCTACGAAGTGGTTAAGACACTCGCCCTATATGTATGATGGGAGGTCATTAGGTCAGATCTCCGGTTAAATGTTTCGTAGATACTTCAACGAAATGAATCAGTCTTGATACAATTGGAATGTTTCTGAAACATTGCCGATCCGAGCTGTGCTAGTAGGGTAGTAAGATCAAAGACCCTGAAAATTTGAAATGAAGGAAATTTGGCAAAAACTTCTAAAGATCAGGTAGCATAAATGCGTTCTTGAGGGTGTCTCTAAACTTCACACACAAACTTTAACCCCATATTTTACCTAGGCAAAAATAAGGCTTTTTCCTTCTATGTTTTAAAAACACCTCTTAACACCAAAGAGCCTCTCTCACCAAACAGCTCATGGTAATTTGCGTAGAAATACTTTTCATTAAAAAAAATCTCAAACTGAACGTTTTAATCCACTTTTGCAACAAAATGACAACTATGATTTTCTGGAGGCAAAATTAAACGATAATACCCAGTTACATAATGTAATTGATGTACACTGTCACACCTTTGATTCCTCCAAAAATAGTTACATTTCTTTCATGGCAACACTCTGCTGCACAGATTATCCCAAAAGGCATACGTAAAAATCTATAGACTCCAAAAGGCGTGTTAAATGCACTCAAACGACTTGAGTATTCATCCAGTTCAAAATGATAAAACGCTTCTTTTTCATCAAACACTGTGAACCATTTTTTACCTGACAGCTTTGCACTGATTTCATCAACAGTAGGGATAGCACATTTTCTTGTTATGAGGCACTCATTTAAATTTTTTGGATCAAGACATAACCGTAAATCACCATCCGGTTTTTCACGGACTAATATATTACTGACACATAACAGTTTTTCATTTATTGGAATTTTTAAAACTATTTCTTGCTTCTCCAATTTATTTAATTTATTCAACAGTTTTTCACTTGTTTTAATTGGATACCGCCTCGGCGGTAAAATTTTAAAGTCAGGATTCGGTTTTACCTGAAAACTAACTACACCTGGAACTTTGCCGCTACCAGTAAAAACATCTCTATTTTTCTCAACAAAAGCTGCTTGTTCTGCATTAGTGCTAACAGAGTGCACCCTTCTTATTACTAATTCAAGGCGTTCGTTCACACGCTTCAATACCTAATAATGCTTTAGTGTCACTGTCTTTTGTGACATAGAAATCAAGATATCCTCGCACATCAAAACTTGTTTTACAATCCATCTTTCTTACAATACCTAGAGGTCTAGCTACACCGTGACCTATTCCACCTAATATTTCGTTTGTCTTTTCCAGTGGAATTTTAGTTTTCTTTATAATAGCTTTAAAAATGCTCTCTGGTAGAGTGTTTACTTCACTCCCCGGGTCCAGTTTCATACTAACCGGAACGTTTTCAAGGAATATTGTTTCTCTCCATTCCTTTCTTGGCTTTTTCTGTTCACCAACGCTACTGACATTTGGGTGATCTTGGACATCAAGGACATTTACCTGACTCTCATTAGCATTTTCAGCTGGCTTTCCAATTTCTAAATTCTTAGTGGCAGTTTCAAGACATTTATCTGCTTTGACACAATTTATTACCCTGGTTTCATAAAAACTTGCTTTTGGGCTGTACGCTACTAGCTCATGACATTCTCTGTAAACAACGGATTCGACTGCTCGCTTAACAACATCGTTTTTCTTTTCTTCTACGTTAACTTCTTTTACATTATTAGCCCTACAACACCTTGCAAAATGATGTAGATTGAGGCATCTTCCACATTCTTTATTATGGGCTGGACATTGTCTCGGCCCATGCTTTGTTGCGCACTTTTTACAATAATAGTTATCATTGCTATCACAATAATTAGACTGTTTACCTCTGAAATTTCCGTTATAGTCACCTCGGTTTCCACCACGTGATTGAGAGTATTGAGATCTTTGTTGCTGATACTGTCCATTTGGCTGGTTGCTTCTGCTTTGACCACGCTGCGAGTTGGATGACCTCTGAAAATTTCCTCGCCCGCGACCACGACCTCTGAATTTTTGGACTGGATTCACTTCATGATTTACTTCATGTTGCTCGGATGATGACATCACCGCTATGCTTGCTTTAGCAGTTTCAACCGCGTGTGCTAACTTCTCTGCTTTATCTAGGGTGAGATCAGAGATTCGAAGAAGATGTTCTTTTAACTTAACATCTGCTACTCCCAAGACAATTCGGTCTTTTAAAATCTCATCTTTGAGAGTACCATATTCACACGTGGAGATCAGACGTTTTAGATCAGACACGTATTCGTCGAAACTTTCATTCGGATTTTGGTTTCGAGAGCTGAACTTAGCTCTTTCCATTGTGATATATTTCTGAGGTTCCGCCCAAGCATCTAGTTTCGATATCAGTTCACTATAGTCTTCAGACGTTTGTAGACCTAGAGCTTCAATTCTTTCTCGGCCTTCAGGACCAATTAAATTTCTTAATTTGGCCGCTTTGACTTTATCTGATTTTGAGTCCCATTCCATTGAGACTAGCAAGTCTTCAAATTCTTGCTTGAACCTCTTCCAGTTTTCTTTGAGGTTACCTTTGACGCTCAACGGTTTTGGTTTAGAACAAACTTCCATAATTGTAAGATATCCAAAACTTACAGTTTTCAAATTTGCATGTGCTTCACCTTAGGCTTCAAAATAGGCTTTCACTGTTCTCAGTCACGTTTGCACTTTCATTAGAGATACGATATTTCACTTTCAATGACTTTGGCTTTCACTGTTGGCTTTCAAAACACTTTCGGCATGTTGATACATTCGACTGCGCCATGTTTTGTCTTTACTTTTGAAGGACTTTTGATGAAACATAAATAAAGACTTTTACGAGAATACACCTGTTTATTCAAGAACTTTCATGGTCGGACATCTTGTGTGTGTGTGTGTGTTTGGAGTGGGGTTTGACCTGGTCACATGATCCATGGTTGCCATATCTATATGATGCTTTCTGACATTACAACACCCGCCCCCCTCCACCTTGCAAGATCTTTCGGCTGCAATTGTTGTCAAAAGTGCGCCCAAGACGAAAAATGCTGAGAGATGTAATTCAGTATGAACAAATACAAAAGTTTAATATGTATTGTGTGTATTACAGTAAATTAATGTCAGACCTTGCACGTGTGCTCAATGCTATTTTTGAGTGGTATTACATAAGAATTGATGCATGTTTTGCCTGTAGCAAAAATTTGCATTTCGCTCATTGAAAAAAAAAACTCTAATTTTTCCTTGTGAACTTCGGGGGCTGTAGTTCGGAAGTGGTCATTCACAGAAAAATTTTAATAAAAGGGAAGAGGTGTCATATTTCCGTCTGTGGAATATGATTATAAAGAATCTGAGTGAGAAAAAAAAAAAACAAAATAAAATTTGAAGGACAAAAGAACTGTTTAGGGGCTTCAGGAGCTTTTTTATTTAATGTGCAATTGGAACCTTTTGGTCATGCCAAGACTTACTAAGATCTGAAATTGCGCAACTAAATCAAGTCATAGTAATGAAAATTGCATTTGATTTTCCTTTTTCCTCGAATCCACTTTCTTTCATTTGGCAACACAATTATCCTGAGAAATGATGATCAAGCTCTTACCCGAAGAGACGTTGCCCCAGGTTACCCCTCTTCTCCTGACTGCTTACTTTATGGTAAGTACAATAATGAAAATGCAATATGAGAAGCGCATTCCCTCTTAACTTCCTATCGGTCTACTTTTAACAGACTACCAGACTTGAACAGCCTTTTCAATGTATAGTAAAAGTATACAAAAATTTAGGGAAGAAACCAATTAACAAAATTAGGAAAATCATTGTGTATTAATTCTCCTGGTAATGATTGATCGTCAACCTGACAAAAAAAACATGTCTTCATGCGATATCTTGAAGTTTTAGCAAACGTTTTATCTTATCACAGAAAAACTGTAGCACTGATTTATCCAAAACTTCTATAGGACACTAAAATGATATAGGCCATCAACCATAATCTGGCTGTAGCAACCCCACCTCCCGCTGCCGCCATAATTAGCTAGAAACTTATGTAATTAAAATTATCGCACTTCTTTTTCCACACATTGCTTCTATTATCCATGGAATAATCTTTTCCCATTGAAGTTAACACAATTTTAATCCTGATTTTTGTTTTTTTTTTTTAAATTTTGATTTTAAGCATTTAATATTGTCCATTAATACTGTATATCTAATATTTCCTATGTGGACCAATTTAACCAGAATCAGGCCAACTGCCTTTCAACTTGCTTAATTTGCTCTCATGTTTTATTTTCACCACAGAAAGGTAGGAAACAAATCGTATTAAAACTTTCCACAACTATCCACTATAACCTCTAAAGAAGATATTCACAAAATGTCAAATCCGAATATTCCTTAGCTTTCTAATAGAAAGATATAACACGATGAGAAGCCATTTTGCAAAGTCTAATACAATTGTCCTGATTCTATGCAAATTCCTCCATTTAATTGTACGATTTTAAGAAAGAAGATTATAACTGTTTTGTTCTTTCCTCTCAGAGGAACTTTAATAATTCTATCAATGATAGACCATTGTACTTATTACTATTCTTATGTTCTGAAGTGCAACTTGCTCAAACAAAGGATTTGAATTTTTCCAAATATTTTGATTTTGTTTTTATTTTGAACCCATAGCGTGTTGATTTTCACAAAATGTTAACTGGTTTTTTTTTTTTTATTTTTTAACTGTTAGGTACCAAATGTGTTCCAAAATTCCTATGCCATGTTTTCCTTGGTTACTTTAACTCAATTTTAGAAGGTGCTAAATTAGTATTTTAAGAAACGTTCGAAAATTTCCTGCAGCGCAACCTAATACAGCCACCAAAAAATTTTTTTCGATCTCAGGAATTTCCTAGTCCAAATTTTTTTAAAATCGAAAAGTTACTCAAAAGTCAGGTTTTTTTTTACTTTTTGTAATGTCTACATTAATAACATGTTTCACGTATACTTTAAGCTTAAACCTAAAAGCTGTTAATTTAAAAAACATATAATAAACCACAGTGCAAAACCACCAAAGACCAAACCCAATATAAAGACTTCTCTGTGGTGACTTTTTGAAAAATCTAGGGCAGCGAAGCACCCTCATATTCTGTCATTTTATGATGAGGACATCATTAATTTTTGTTTTATACATTACATATTTACATTACATTATTTATTGAATCACGCCGAGCAAATGAAACACATCAAACATACCAAACGCAGCGAACAAACCAAACACACCACGCACATGGAACACGTTCATAACAAATGGAACACACAAAACGCATCAGCGCAGTCTTGCAAAGAAAAAGACAACTGGCGGCTTATCTGACGCAAGTTCTAGAAGATGTGTGACGTTAAATAAACAAAAAGCTGTAAAATTTACTTTTACTTATATATATATGTATTTTTTATTTTTTTGTCTTGGAGGAAAAAATAATGAAAATGCATTTGCATTATGAAGCAGTATAAAAATTAAGGGAAAAACAAGTCGCTATGAAAAGAATTTCAAAAGTGAGCACTTACACATCTATTCATAAATACTTACAAAAAAAACTTGAGAATATATGAGAGATTTCAATGTACAATTCAACATCATATATGATTTCTTCAAACTTATCGAGAAGATTACTGGCGTGTCACTCGATGTATCAGTCAAAGAGAAGTTTCACTCTGGATAAAGAAGGCACTTGGTTCATGAATTAAAACCTTACCAACTTTTTAAAGAATTTAAATTCGAGAAGCAGAGCACCGTTCTGGGAGCAACTTTTTCATTACTTAGAACAAAAATGCATTAAATTGTGCTTTTTTTTTAACATTACGACAAGTATTCAAAATGAAAAAAAAGAAAAAACCAGTCAAATATTACCAGAGGTAAAAACTTAGTTGGAATTGCAAAATGAAATACAATGAGTTTTTGATTCTCTGGGGAGGGAATAACTTTCTCAGTCTTGGAAAATGTACAAAATTTACAGTATCAATACATACTAATGTCTCTTTAACTTAATTCTTGTCATTAATGCACACTTTTTCAAAGCATTCAATTGCATCAAATCTAGCGATAAAAGCATCCAGTCTCCATGAAAGACCCAGCTTATGATCATAAAACATTCAAAAGTCAACATCTAGATCTGTTTTTGTGGATAGGTTCTACCTGTATAGATGACGTTTGTCAGTCATTTTTAGCTCTCACAAGACAGAATATGTAAAAGGACTCCTTAGGTTAGGGGTGTGTCCTATCGGTTTATGGTAAGCTATTGAATCAGTTCAGTCGAAAAGAAGGAGCAATAAGAAGACCCTTACCAAGAGCTATTGGAGTTTTTGAAGCTGACAAAAATAAGCTGTTGCCATGTTCGTCAGGTTTACAGCGGACCCAAATACGGTACGGTTCTCAACAAATAGACTTTTAGGGCCACACTGCTTTTCCGCAGAGTTCACCTATTTCTGATAGTGCCAGCTCTTTTAAACAAAACCAGCTTTATCGGAGTGTGATGGTATTTCGGAATGAACAGTTTCGATGGCTTACTGATAAGAATTTGTTTGAACACTTGCACCTCAGGTAAGTAAGACTTCTATAAATTTACAAACACAAAAGTAAACAAAATATAAAAAGGGTCAAGCAATTACGTATGATTGAATAAACAAGGCAACAGATTTCTATGAAGAGAACAGACCTTTGATTGCACAAGCATCGACTCAGCTCACAGTGAAGTGTGAGTGTAAATAGGTGGAGATAATGTAACAAATTTGATAACAGATAAAATGTGAATAAAAACTATCCAATCCTAACAAAGTGTCTACAGTCTAATAGACTAAATTGAGCTCTTTTATTTCAGATCTTCCAATAACTAGACTTAAAAAGTAAGAGAAGAAGTGACACAGTATTTGATTCAGATTAAAAATTGACTAAGAAGCCACATTCTGACTAGGTACCGCACAATGCAGTTTGTACAACATGCAGTGACAGTTCAATCGGGAAAAGACATGATACGGAAAATAAAGTGATTCAATGCTGGCTGAATTTTTATATTTTTTTATCAGATGTTCGCTGAAAGTCCTTAGAGCTTCATACGCACAAACTTGTCATAAGCCAACCCCAAGAGAATTTGTGCCGTAACGTGATTTTTCAAGCCCTTTTTGGTGGCAATTTTTTATCAATGATCAAGAGAGCTGTCTTTTCTTGTGAGCCAAGGCATAAAATAAAGTTGTGCATTCTGCGTTGCTGGGCAACCTAACTACCAATGTGCCAAATTTCTACCAAAAAAAAAAAAAGAAAAAACTTTGAAAAATAAATAGAAATTCTTCTTTCTGCCCTGCTTGAGAATTTGGGTTTTAGAGTCTACTGTGCTGAGCAGTCATGAAGAACATCATATTAAGAAGTAACAAAATTTAGTGCCTGCAAGTATCTTCGTATTCCATGCTATGTTCTTAGATAAAAGTCGATTGTATACGATAAGAACATCCTTGAAACAGCAGAATTCCAAAGTGGGTAAAAAGACTAGATTCTGGCAATTTCATTTTGTCAATACTGCTCAAAATTCATTCAAACAAATTGGAAATCATGATTTACTTGAACTAAACAAGAAAAAAACACTAAGAAGTGGCCCAAATACTGTATGTAACAAGGTGGAGAAATGGTGCTGGGTCCACACCATTTTACAGGGAAATGGCGAAACATCAGCTTTGATTTCCCTTCGAAATGGTGTGGACCCAGCACCATTTCTCCACCTTGAACTTAACTTTTAAAACTTTTGATAAGATAGATTTGATTCACAGATTTTAAACAAATATGATTTTTCTACAATTGTTTTTTAGTATGTTGTATTTTTGTTTTTCCTTTAAAAAAAAACTGATTTTCGAAAAGTGATTAGTGCTTATCCAGTCATTCTTATTGTTTTTTTGTCGGTGGTAAGTTTGGATCGCAATTAAGAGCCGACAAAACTGAAAGTAAAACCATTGTGAGACAATATTTAATAATTTAACCCATATTTTTCTTGCGGGCCTAATCGCCAAAATCCAAGTTTCAAGAAAAATAGAAAAAGAGTCATTTGGCATGCATACAAGCTTTTGAACCCTATTGTAGGTATTTTTTGGACATATACTGTTTTTGGGATTAAAAGATTGACTGCATGCTGATTGGCACTGTTTTTCTTAACTTGGATTTTGGCACCTGGGCTTCTTAAAAAATTAAGTATATCTATCGGTTTAGGGAAAAAACCTAATTCATTCTCATAAAGAAAAGAATGCTCAAGACTCTATAAATATGTCAAGATAGTGCATGAAAATATGGGGCTTGAAAGGTTTTAGAAAAATAATTTTAAAAAAATACTTGTAATACTAATAATTTTACAATCATAATTGATGCTTGTACTTAAAAAACATTGCTCCTGGAATTGTTGATAAAAAATACAACATTTCAGTATCATAGAAACATTGACACAAAAGAGCAGCTATGTGAGATGTATACAATTGAGCTGAGTTTGCTAAACGATTTTAGACGTAGCAATGTTACTTTCTGAAACAGTTCAAAAACGCTAGATGGCCCCTTCTTTCCTCCTAAAATACGGTTTTGCTTCAAAATTTCAGGAAAATTCCTTGCAAAAGCCAGAAAGGAATATTCCTGGATTTGTAAAGATAAGTTCATCTCCGGATTTTTCGCAAAAAGATTTGAGAAATAAAAGACTCGAAATTTTCATCGTTAGACTACTTAATTTTGAAAGGCCGTGCCATTCAATTACGACGTTCCACATCAACAAAACACTTCAAAGAATTAAAACGGATTGAGAGAGGTCTGAGAAGGAATTAATCTGACTTGCATTTAATTTTATTACTCTGTGTTTGATGAGGAGCATCCAGAAAATAAGTACTGTTATGGAATCTCTTGGAAATCACAAATGCCAGAAGAAATCTAATCAATTAATCAGCTTACTAACGATGGATATTCTCTTTCATGCGTGACTTGACATTCGCTAACTACTTATGTACTTGGCATTTTCCTGCAGAAAGACTCGATAGTGAGGTAACTAGCAAAATCGGAATAATTTGGACTCCTCAGCACATTTCTATTCTAATTCTAAGGTGGTAGGAGCTTAAATTGGACTACATTTCATGATTCGGAACTATAATTCCTGGCTCATCTGAAAAACTCTTGTGTGCATAGGAAAACTAATGGTGCTTACGTTTTTTCTAAACTGAGCCAGAAATTGTAGTCCCTACTTGCAAAATAAAGTCTAACTAAAGCTGAGCATGCACAGAATTGAACGGTTAATTTCGGTTTTTCCTGGCATTAATATTTCAAAGACAAATCAAAATGGTTCTCTCTTTCTGGAAGCTCCTTGATGTAAACTCTGTTGATTCTTTGAGAAAATTTAAGAGCTATTATTTGTCAGTTTCTCCCAAATTTAACACTATATACAATATCACTACTTCCATTCTTTGAGAGGCAGTTTTTTTTTTCTTTCTTTTTTTTAAAAAAAAAGAAAATGAAAAGGAGTCTAACTTAACCATAGGAGAGATAGAAAGGTTTTAACTGACTACAGAAGCGAATTCGATCTTGCAAAACAAAAGACCAAGATCAACTTGTTAAATCAAAGTAGGTACCAAGGAATGATTACCAAAGTAACTAAATTAACAACAACAACAACAAAACAAATAAGAAGGGTCTATTAGAGGAATAGTATTTTACAGGGATTTTGTTCACAAAAAGCGAATTTTTAACAGCAAATTATTTTCGCAACGTCCGGTACAAGAGAGAGAAGAACCCAAGAAGCCGGAAGACGATCATGAGTAAAATAAGGCTCACATAATCCATCAGATAATCATTCTGAAAAAAGGTAAGAATAGGGTAAGTTTAAATTATCACTGTTTTATTGGTAAACATGTATGATGAAACCTCGGCATTAACTCTAGAAAAAACACTTTGTAGTGTAATTAAAATCTGACCTTGACATCAATGATTAATTAATAATAAGATGGTGCGAATTGAGTATACTGAATTCTGAAGCTGATACAAGTTAATAGGATAAGTACATCTGGGATGTATGAAACAAAAAATGAGATATGGAGATCCTATTGTAAAGGCTGAAAATTTAATACAGTTTTCGCTTACATAACTTAATAAGTGTAATAGCTGGAATGCAGAGAGCAATGCTGCCATGCTAAGGAAAAACGCAGTATGAGCCTTCAGATGTTACCATATCTCCTTCAATAAATAACGCATTTACCGAGAACATTGTTATAACATTTCTCTTTATATCTTTCAGACAATTTTGCCCGCAGTTTAATCTAAAATATCTAAAAATTTGGAGGAAAAATAAACATAACTTTCCTAAATAAGAAATACATGTTTTACCCGGAGAAATTTGGCTACTCTCGAATGTTCATACGGCGTTTTTCCTTAGCACGGCAGAATGGCTTTAACTGCTGAAAGAAATTCCATTTCGCAGAGCAAGAACCATCAACACGTTGACTGTCAAACCAAAGCAGGCAAGGAAGCAGTTCCTAGTAGTACAGACTCTTTAACAATTCATAAAAACAGGTCAATTTTATTACGCAACGACTTTTCCTCACTCGAAGTTGCTTGATCCATTTTCCAAGCCTGAGATTAAAAATTTTTGAGGGATGAACTTACCTCACTGAAGTTGTACGTCTCAAGGACAATATGGCCGTTCTTTGGACAAGTCGTGTTAGCTCGAGTACAAGCGATAGTGTCAATATCTGCCCACTGGTTGATCAGTAATGCTTCGTTTCCATACTTGAACCAAGATAAATAACTCAGCCACTTGAAGTATGATGGAACGGATCTAAACACAGTAAAATTAAAGAGAAAGTTAAAAAAATTCAATGTGTTGAATTTAACATAGGAAACTTTTGATGGAAAAATGGATGTTAAGTTGGATTGAGACATTTTTTCCCAAAAACAGTTTTTTTAAAAAAAACACGTTTATTCATTGCATCTGATTGATATTGACATTGACAAACTGACTGATTGTGAGACGCTGGCATCAACTGAAGCACTGGCTGACTCATGTCAGCCAACTGACAAAAAACTGGAGGTGACTGCAAACTCTGGGCTTAAGAATTGGTTGACACTACTTACAGGCCCAAGAAATAAAATATCAAGCACTTTTCAAAGAAGCTTCGATTAAATACTCCTCAGGACCTTTTTCTAACTTTTTACAAAACTGAGAATTTTTTTAAGGTTTTTGTTTTTTCCTTCTCTCTCTTTCTTTTACAAGCTTCCAGACACGGTAAGCTTTAAGCGGTTACAAATTAGGAAAGTGCAAGGACTATGACTCAGATGTACCTATTTTTGGTACTCTTTGAAGGTATTTCCTTCAAAAATTGCAAGCTTTCAAAACGACCTATTTCACATCAAACACTTCCTTATTCCTTATTCATTCACCGCTGACGACTAGTAAAAGGTAAAATTCAAGCACCTTCCAAAAAATCAATTGGCCAATGAGGTATTTTATATAGATTGCAATGCAATACATATGTGAATTTTCATTTGGAAGAAGTAAAAGAACTTTAAAATTAAAGCTCCAAAATGAACATACCCAACATTTAAGAAGAAACCTCCAAACAAGAGGAACGGAATAATGACAGGAGGCCCAATAGATAGAGCTACAGACACGTTTGAGCTAGCACATGAAATGAAGTAACCTGTCAACAATGATAAAAAAGATTAGATTAAAATGCAGAAATTTCAGACAAGAATCGCAAATGGGGTCGACATTGAAAATTCCGTTCTGATTAGAGGTGTGAAGAATTCGATAAGAGAAAGTTGGCAAGATAGCTTTTCCTGAACATAATCAAATGAAACAAATGGAGCAGCGAACCAATAACTCTGACCGCATCACTACAGGTGTTCTGTCATTATTAGAGTGATTGGTGACAGCCCATTTTCCACTGTTGTTTTACCCATTACGAATATTTGTTATTTTACTGTGTATTTTCAAAGAACAGAGCCAGATCATGGTACAATTTCAAGACCTGAGTCCTGACACAAGGAAATTTTGGCGTAATTGGGCCAACAAAGGTACAAAGTTTCTCTGCTTTAAACAAAAAACTTGCTAAAAAGTTAAAGCTTATGTCTAGATTTGAACCAAACTTAATTCTCAACTTGGAATTCTGTTGTGCAGATCTTGGAAACACGATCCACAACAAGAAAAATATATTGCAGAATTCCCAGGATCTTTTTGCACATGATATAACGGAAAATTCCTGCAACTCAGACTTTTCAATGGTAAGAGCTAAATTTAGGCTTTTTGAAAGGTTGAGGGGATACTTTCCAGCCTACTTTTAACTGTATTTTAATAATGATCACCGTTTTTCTGAATTACAGTTGTAATCTTGGTTGTTTTGGAATGGTTCTCTTCAAAGTGAGGAAAAAATTCCAAGGGGGAGGGCTCAGTGCTCCGAGGTAAATTTGAGCTTTTCATAGAATACACCAAAGATTAGCAGCTTAGAGGCTTATTTCAATTTTGTTTATACTTAGCATGTCAAGTTATTTTAGTTTCCAAGTTTTGAGCCCTATATAAGGAAAGTTAAACTTTTGACAGTGATTTTTCAAAACTGTGTACTTTCATTGTGGCAACCATAGTAACATTTTAATTTTGTATTTGTTGGCATCTTGAGGTCCCTTCTCCTGTGGATGGTCACAAATGAAGAAGAAACCACAAAAAATTATGAGGGTTCTACCATATAAAGCAAAAAGGGCGTAACTACATTCCAAAATTGCATTTATTCTCCCCACATACTGTTCTACCACACAAAAACTTGATCATGCATCATATTTTCAACTTGAATTTCCAATGATATGCCATGGTCATTCTAAAAATGTGAGGGATGAGTGTTTGTTGGATGTTTTAAAATGCATTTTGTTGGAAACAAATTGATAAACTTTGGAGTGGAGTTAAGGCGTTTTTGCTGTGCATGGCAGAATTCAGATGAAAAATCATTCTATTTTGCTCTAGAAGCAAATAACTTTGAAAAGATTTTTGGACTTTAATAATTTGATTTGGCTCACCGAATGATGTGGCGACGTTACTGACAAGAGTGATGATGGCACCAGCCGCAAGAAAGTGGGAGAATTTTGGATTTAATCCAACCATGTAATACATGACACAGGTAAAAATACAGGGAATGGCTAAGAATATTGGGACTTCTGCCATAGTTTTACACAGAAAATACACGTCTGTGCGATACATCCCATTGAAATGCTCCCTCATGAATACTGGCAGTTCGGAACAAAATACCTGTGGAAAAAATGAAAAATTTGAAAAAGAGAACTGAACTATTCGATGATTACGGGGGTGCACATTGTTCTCGACCGCGCATTCGCGACCACATTATAAGAGTGCCCTAAAAATTGAAGAGGCTGAGAGGAATTGTTTGTTCGAACGGTTGTCAGTTTTCCAACTCTTGTGGAATAATGAGACTTAAGCACACATCCGAGAATTATCCAAAATTTTAAAAAAAAAACTGATTGGCTAATTGAAAGAATCTTTCAACAAAAACCCAGCGCCCGATAGGACCAACTCTAAAATCTTACTGTAACTAACCTAACTAAGCCGTCCTGTGAGGTTGATCTTTTAAGAATTTTTTCAGAGTTAAAAAAGTAAACTGAATTGATTTTTTAACTTTGAAAACTTAGGTACGAATTGACCAAAAAACAAAGGAGCAGCGAGCACTCAATCAAAATATCTCAATCATGCTGATCAGTTATAGTTGGACTACATTTTGCAAATTTGAACTACAATTTCTGGCTGATCCGTTAAAAGACTTACAGGCATAGGGAGACTAATAGTACATATGTAATTTCTAAACTGAGCAAAAATGTATGGTTCCTAATTGCAAAATACAACCCAATTATGAGGCACACAAGAACCATTAGCGAATATTAGGACATCTTCCTTACAGTGATGCTGTGATTATCGAACCACACGAACTACATTATGCAGTTGTCCGATATGGTCAACATTGAGATGTTGGTCTATAATAAGTTAGCCAACACGATGAAAATCAGTTTTTTGGACAAGAATTGATTATGTATGTGGTTTTTTGTGATTGTTGTTCCAATTAAATGACTATGCTTTGCGAATATGATGGAAAATTGGCCATGCTTGTGCCTTCCTATCACAAGCAGAGCCTAGAATGTCCTTTTTTCGGTCTTATTTTGGTGGTTTTGACTATCCAACTTTTTTGATACTAGACGCAGCACTCCCTAAAAATCGTCGGAACATTAGAAAAATTACCATACTTGGAATGAAAAGTATAGGAATTCAAGGGCTAGACAGTCTTGAAAATAACTCGTAAGACTACATACATGCAAAAAAAAGAAGAAATGATGCTTACACTAATTACAGCAAAAACATTCTGGAAAGTCATGTTGGTGATGCAAATGAATAAAGCACCGTTAATATTCATTACTCCGTCTTGGTCTAGATTTTGGTCAAAATAAATGAGCCCGATCATGATCGCAACCATCTAGAAACAATATTCACAAGTAAATTAGACAAAATTTCAACTAATGAGAATTTGTGAGGTTCTGTGCCATTGGAGAAGGATTTACAGCATCATTAAGAGGAGCATTTTCATGACCGAAGTGCAAAACTACGTACCTCCATTTGCAACGTTGCAGACTTCTTGTCATACTTTAGGTTCTCTTTGGAAAACTGGACAAAGAAACTTCTTGAAAACTTCCTTGATTTATCCTCTATGTTAGCAGAATATTCTGTACACATTTGAAGCTGTAAAGTTGGCTTGTTCCTCTCAGAAAAAATTAAGTAAGAGGGGAAATGTTGAAACACTGCGATAGAGATACGTGGTTTCGCACTTTGGCCATCGATTTTAACTCCATTCAGCAGCTTCAAAAGAGGGCTGAGAAAGTTCGAGGTGCAGCTGAAGTTGATGTCTGATAGAGATTTACAGCGATTTCAAGGAGGGCGCACATCAATAACCAAAAGGATTTGTGAAACGCTGGGAGCGTAAGCTTTCATCATGTGCGGTATCAAGATCAAATAACTGGTTTGGTATGGACACGTGCAGAAAATGCTGAATGAACGACTGCCAGAACAAGAGTACAATTGGGTTCCTCCCCATAGAAGGTATTGTAGACATACAGTAAAAGCAGAGAGTGTGGTTTACCAGATGATCTCTAGGAGGATAACTGGTACAGAGGACGATAGAGCACTAATTTAAGAACTTCAGTGTACGTAGAAGTAAACTAGGTAACAAATGCATGAATTTAGCATTTGAAACACATCATTAAGGTAAGAAAAGCTTCGAAGTTTTCATTTAAATTAGACCTCATCTGCTGGCCCATTGTTGGAAGAGCTTAAGATACATTGGCACATGACATGTTGTAACACAGTCATCCAGATTGGGACAACAGATTCTAAAGGAGACTGCAGACTCATTATGCACACAGTCTACAAATGAGCACTAGTGACTTTTTTATTAAGGGCTCAATTAAATTGAGTATTGAAAGAAAACATTTTTAAACATTAATCTCACAAAAGTGATTTAGCTGATGTTACGCTGGTTAATTGGCAAAGGAAAAAACACTTGATTCTAAATTTTCTCATGGCACCACTCAGCAGTGAAGTCAATGAAAAGACCTAAAATGGGCCAGTTGCGCTGGTAACAGAGTCATGTTTTGATGCTTGATTCTGATAGATTAGTTAAAAAGAAGAAGATTTGTCCAAATAGTAACTTTCTACATTGAATATTAACTGAGATATCGTCTCTTAAAAGTCGGGTTTTTGACGTCATCCACCACGGTAGTGCATAACATGGTATGCACTACAGCGGTGGATGACATCATATCGAGTTTTTAAAGGCGCGATGTCTCGGTTAATATTCAATGTAGAAAATTGCTGTCGGGACAGATCTTATAACTTTTGATCGATCTGCAAGAATAAAGCATCAAAACACGATTCTGTGACCAGCGCAACTGGCCCATTATCATAGCTTCTGGTTAACAATAAGATATTAAGATTTTGAGCGAATGACTTTTTCCAGGATATTTCATTTTTACCACAGCTAAAAGTCGGAATAACTGTTAACCGATAATGTTGGCGGAAAATGCTCTAAAAATAATGGCCATAAACAAGTTGAGGATAAAAGCAAGAAAAATAACATCCATCACAAAACTCAATCTAAAATTTGACAAGAAATGGGCAAAACTTGTTGCGCATATTAAATTTTACTGGAAAATTCTACCTCTGTGACAAGTTCACTTAAGGATAGGGAATTTCCTCTGTGAGCTAGTACTGTGCGAACGAAAAAAGAGTTTCCATCATACTTACGAGAGTCTGTAACAGTCTAACTTTGATCAAAACAGGTTCTTTCTTAATACTAAGCCATGAGCGCCAAAGCACAGCCTCGAACTGCGCCCACCAAGATGCTTTGTACGGTGATCGGTTTGCAACTCCTCCTTGCCATGTCTCACCCCAACTACTAAGCATTGCTTTAGCCTAAAAAAAAAAAAAGGCGAAACAATGATTAATTGTGCGTGACATCAACTTTAATTGTAAGTAAAAAAACAGTATTGATAGATAGTAATGGATTAAAACTAACCAAATCGCCCTGGCCACAAATGAGTAAATATGTAGCGAACTTAAAAGACACAGAATTATATTTTGGTGTCTTCAAAGGCTCAGTTTCAGATAAAGAGATTCAGAAATTGAATATAGGTCATTTTATCAAGCCAATTTACGTGTAGAACTCATTTCAAGTTTCTCAAGTGACAGAGTTATCCATCCATAAAATACATAACACCTCTGGGAGGGCAATGGCATCTCAGATTCCAATGTGGTTTATAATAAGAGGGCAAAGAATCAATCTCAGCATTTCTAATTCATTTGTACACCAAATTTTAACTTTTATTGCCTTTATTTTATTTCAATACTTGAAACTAACCCTGACGATTGGATGTGCCTTAGATGGACAAGTACTCCCTGTCTCATTGCGTCAGAGCCGGTGAAGATTGAGGTTTTTAAAGTGATTCCCTTCAATTTTTCAGCTATTTCATGAAACCAGCGAAGGCTTCAGGCAAAAACCATGCCTTGAGATGGGAGTTAATGTTCTTAAAATGTACGGACCGAGAACTTCTATTGTATTTGTCCCTCTTATTTATTTTACTATTTTCTATAGATTATTAAATTCTTCGTATTTAAATTTCAGTCAGTCTCATCTTTTTTCATCATGACAGAAAATCTTACCTGAAGGTCCCCGCTGAGCTCAGTGACAGCAGTTAACTTTATACCTTGCTCGGATCTTTCAAAAGAATCACAGACCATGTCAACGTGATCTCTACATGCTTCTTCCTGAGTTGGAACGATTGCTAAGAGTTGAATATAGTAATCTGCAGGGTTATAGTTACTTGGACAAGATGCACCTAGCCTGTAACATGAGACGGAGCAAAGATGATTAAAAATGGATATTCTTGGGAAATTAATAAAAAAAAAAAATAGTTCTATCTTCTCCCGCTTCATTTTCAAAGTGATTTCAATCCATCACTGGATGAGCAGACACAGGGATTTCCCCATTTGTCAATAAAAGGAAAATCCTACTCAAAAATTTATTTTCTTGTAACCATGAGGAAAAACTGGAAAATACTGCGGGATGATAACTTTTTCAGCCCCCTTTGTCAACCACCCATTTTGATCTTTCACTCAAAAGCGAGCTTTGCTCAACAAATGAGAAAAACGAATTTTAGCAGCTTCAAACAATGTTACGATTTCTGTGCAAGAAAATACTTTCCAGAAAACAAAAAAAGTTCAAATTCATCTGAAAAGGAGCATACTTTCACAACAGCAAAAATAAAGTTGAATTGAAAAGAGAAAACATTTTCTCAGGTTTTTCCAAAATTAGACTTTTTCCTGACTGCTCAATGCCCAAGCTGGACAAAGACAACACAAAGTAAAATATTGTTAGGATTGAATAGTGTCCGGTATTTGATCCATTCTTCTCTTCTGCTCTCTTCTCCTGCTCATAAAATCATGGGAATTTGTGCAGGCCGAATTTCTTTATCGTTTAAGACTATGCTCTTTACAATCTTTAAGAACAATCAGCTTTAGATATTGAACTTACTGTGAGCCAATTTCAGGAAAAACAAGGTTTAAAAAATGGATTTTTCAGAATTTACACAAAACCACATTAGTTATAGTGAAAAGCGCTTTCCCTCCCTTGCCAGGGATGTCACAAACTCTTTTGTTCCGAAACTTCTTCACCAAAAAAAAAATAACCCACATTTTTTTGAGTAATAACAGCATTCAGCACATTATTATTTTGTCTGAAATTGGGCATTACTGTCTTCTGTAAAAAAAACGCTATAAAATTTACTTTCTAATCTTGGTTTTCTCAAAAATGTACAAAGAATAATCAATTTTTCGAACTGAATGTGCATGGGAGGTTGTAAGGAACACTAAATGAAATTATAACATAGTGGGTTGTTTACAAAAAGGGTCCTTTCACTCGTATTGGTCGACTTAGTGTGGAAAGAAGATAGAAGCATAGCTCCTCTGGTTCACTTGCAAGAGAGGCAAAAATTCAGAACAAGTGAAGAGCTCGATAAAAATTCAGCGCCTCACCCTTTGAAAAAGTTGAAAGCGTCATCAGGAGATCCTAAAAATGCGACTCGTCCCTCAGCCATCAACAAGATTTTGTCGAACATGGCGTAAACTTCTGAGGAGGGCTGATGAATTGTACAGATGATTGTTTTCCCTTTCAAAGCCATTGATTTCAGTACGGTTACTACGTTTTGAGCCATGAAAGAATCCAAGCCGGAAGTTGGTTCATCACAGAACATGACAGGAGGATTTGTTAATACCTGAAAATAAAATTTCATTGCTTCAAAATTGAAAAACGATTGAGAAATTTGAATGTGATGATGAGATTGCTAACTGGTAAAGTAATTAAGTAGCCAACAATTTTCAATTATAAAAAAAAAAAGTGTGTCCTCAAAAGAAGTGTTTAGAAACAACTTAACAGAATTACAAAGCAATTTTTCAGCTGAGCTTTGAATCTCTAGCAAAAAATTTTCTGAATACATTATACAAAAAGATAATAACTACATATTTGCTTGGCCTTGATGAGGGTTTGCTTTACAGCCACCAAAAGGTCAAATTGAAAAGCAAAACACATGCTTTCTTCTTCATCCTCTCTGATAAACATTTACTGTAAGGAAATTACACTATACCGACTTGACGTGAGTTTACCAGAAATGTAGGTTCCTTCTTAATGTCCCCAAAAGTGATTGAAAATTTCTACATTTGTTTCGGTTAGGTACAAAGTCGGGGACTGAAATTTCATTTTCATAAATCTACGATCAGCTTCAAAAACAATTAGGTTAATTCAAACCTGCTCATCGCAAGATCAGACCATCAGACACAAAATTCTCTTTTCCTAGAACTGCGGTCATAAGTTCTTCATATTATGTTCATACTACAGTTGCTCTCTATGTTTTTCTGCCCAACGACAAGAAAGCAGTTCACAAGCTTTTGCATTCTGAACAAGTCCGCAAGTTGAACTGGATAAACAAGAATTTTACATTACAAATTTCTCCCATGAGTAAGTCACTTTTAAGGTACTTACTGCAGTCAGAAGCAGATAAAAAATGGATGCCCAACAACATTCTTTTAGTTTTTTACGCGAATCTCTCAATATCATTTAATCTTCTTTACCTTTTAACGGGATTGAATTTTTGAAACAGTGAAAACATTCTTACCTCAGATGCAAAGGACAGCCTTTTCATTTCTCCTCCTGATATACCCTTTATTCTACCAGGAGTTCCTATCACAGTGTGCTGACATTTACTTAATGTTAACTGGAAAAAAAACAAAGCAAAGATAGTTAACCAAGAAATGAGAATGAAACTCGATGAACTCAGGTATTAAAACGTTCAAATTCTACCTTTCCAGCACAATAATTCAAAAACTCCACTCAGATTCTTTATAAGAACAAAATTTACTAACAAAAAAATAGAGGTATGCCTTGAATTGGAGTATACTTGCAATTAGGAACTACTATATGGCTCTATAAAAACACCTATCTGCTTGGGGAAACTAATGGGACATATGTTGTTTCTGAAATGAGCCTTAAATGGTGATTTTGTATTGCAAAATGTATTCCCATTCAATGTCAGTGTAAGTGCATGAAGTGCCTGCTTTGGTAGCTTTTGTGCCACTGATTGAGAATAAGCCAAAATAATAGTTTTGAGACACAAAAAAAAAAAAAAAAATCGATGGATTTCAGTAGATCTCATCCCAAAACTGGTTGATCTAGACAGCTAATATTTAGGAATCAAAATTTGTTGAAATGCTGAGCACCTCAAAATTATAATCACAGCACTTTACTAGAAAACAAGAAAAATAAGAAAACGTTCGAAAAACTAGCTCACCTCTTTTATGACCTCTTCCACACGGATCATTCTTTGAGAATAAGGAATTTGAGGATCCATTCGTACTAAAGCCTAGAACATAAAATGGTTCATTTTATTGGAAACAACATTAGGTACTTAAAAGCAAAATATTATCTGCAATACTTCTGCGCTAAGGAAGGAAGCCGTATGAGCCTTTGGAAGCTGCCAAGTTTTTCTCGATGTAACATGAACTTTCGGAAAAACCTGTGAATATTTATCGTCGACTTTCTCACAGAATTGTACTCGCAATTAGGCCCAAATCAGGGTAGCAAGCAGAATTTCATTTTATCATTTCCTGACTTTTCCCTGACTCCTTCTAATGGAATTCCCTAACTTTTTTACGATAACGTATGGGCACTCAATTAATGTGGCCAAAACGTTCGCACAACAATCCGATCAAATGCGCGCAAATATTCGGACCTCAGAGTTGGTATGTGATGTGGTATCACGCGGAAAGGAAGGAGAGTCTTAGCTTTTCACTTGTCATAGATAAATACGGGCGTTTGTGCATTTGGACATGATGCTCGATCGTTAAATGCGTGTTAAATTTAGGCCCTACATTCAAACAAGTCCGCAATTTGAGACGGGTGAAAAGCTAAGATTTTCCTTCATTTTCGCAAGATACCACATGAAATGCCTACTCCAGAGTCCGAATAGTCGCGCGCTCGATTTCCGCATTTAAGGTGATTCGACGGACGCCATTTTTTGTGTCAGAGCAACGTGCGATATATCGCATCGATTCGTTCTATAATTTCAGCTACTTGTCATTTTTTTCGAATTTTGAGATTTCACTTCTGTTGTCTTGAGACTAAAGAATTCAAATACTATATTTAACCAAGAAATTCAACGTAATAAAAGCAGGGTTTTTTTAGAAGAAAAATATCGCATTCGAGTGCGCTTTCGATATCCGTAACGAATGATATTTTTTCTCTAAAAAAAAACTCTGCTTTCAGTACGTTGAATTTCTTGGTCAAATTTGGTACATGAATTCTTTAGTCTCAAGACAACAGAAACGTGATCTCAAAATTCGAAAAAAATGACAAGGAGCTGAAATTATAGAACGAATCGATGCGATGTATCGCAAGTTGCTCGGAAAAAAATGGCATCTGTCGAATCACCTTATGGTTGTTTCTCTTTCGCAAGTTTCAAATTTCTTGTTTTTCCTGATTTTGCCCTGAGTGGACTGAGCAAACTTACGATAAAGGAACTATAAACTTATAGATCGGACCATCTTTTCAACAAATGTTTTCTCATGCTCTTCAATGTAAATTGCGCATTGTCACATTAGAATGTGTGTAAATAGTTCACGGAAAAAAATAGATTGCTGATTTAACAATTAAATTGTTGAAAAATAGGTGTCCGACATGTTTCAAACGTACATTTTACAATAGTAGAAAGCTAATTTAACCACCCCCAGGGCCGGATTAAGGGGTGGCCACATGGGCCGCGGCCCATGGCGGCAAAATTAGGGGGCGGCAAATTTTGCAATTTTTTTAAATGCAGGTACAAAAAAAAATCGGATTCAGAATAAAATTACAAACAAGAAAAGGTGACAAAATCTCTCATTTTTTGAGAGCTCATTAATTTTTAATTTTGTCGTATCTCGGTGATACAAAAGACTACGCACCTTTAATTAGTCGAGTTTAAGAGAGAAACCAAACACCTAATTATTTGGCCTGGAGCGGCGCGGCGCAGAGTGAAATGATGACGAGGACTTGAGATGAAAAGGAGAAGCCCTCAGCGCGGCGATCGGCATGTAACACATATTAGCGTCTACGAGACTGCATGAATACTTCACGCATTGCGTCAAACACAGTACGGTCAAGAGCGGTCGGCGCGGCGTGAAACGCACAGTGCCTACAAGACTACATGAATACTTCACGCATTGCGCCAAACACAGTGTGATCACTTGATCAGCGCGGCACGGCGCGCGGCGGAAGATAAAATTATTAAACCACATTTATGTTTGTTCTTTCTTAATTTTTTAGTTCATTTCCTACAAATGAAAGGCCTTGTCTACACAGAGATAGGTTTACGGAACTGAACTTTCGCGCGAAGTTCCATGAACTTTTGCTAGTAGTGTTGACAGGGCTTACGTAAAAAATGTGTCCAACACGAGTGAACGCGTCTTATGCACCCTTCTTCCTCCGGCACGTTCACTTGATGGTTTTTATAAATATTTCAGAATGAATTAGAGAAGGGCGGCAAAACACAGGCGACCCATGGGCGGCACGTAGGTAAATCCGGCCATGACCACCCCAGTGGTTATTTTTTTATTTAATTATATTTCATTTTTTTATTGTAAAATCTACATTGAAACATGTCGGACAATTTTTTTCAACTAAAAAATTGTTCAACAGGCAATTTCATTTTTTCCATGATTGACAGTGAGAAATTTTTGTTGAAGGGAACAAACTATTTTTATCTTAACATTCTGATCTAATGATGCTGTTCATCCAAAAAGGACTATCTATCTAGGAATATTAGACTTTTCCGAATAGTAGATTCGAAAAATTTAAAGATACTAGAAACATACTGGGGAAAGAGTGTTGCCAACTCGCAAAATCGCCACAGGCACTACAGCACATGTTTTCTCATCAACATTTAGCACAGAACACATTGGAAGTATCGAAAACTTTAAAGGTAGTGTGCTAAGCTACTCTGCCGTGCAACGGAAAAACGCCTTGTGAGCAGTCGAGAGTTGCCGGATTTCCCTTGATAAAACAAGTATTTTTGACGACGTTCATGCATATTTTCCCTTGAAATTTTCAGATATTTTAGATTAAACTGCGTGCGAAATTGTCTGAAAATTTTGAGGGAAAACAAATTCACAATTTTTTCGGTGAATTTGGTTTTTCTCAAGGAAATTTGGCAACTTTCGAATGTTCATACGACGTTTCTCCTTGGCACGGCAGTATTTGAGTGCAAATGAATAAAACTTACCTGAAATACTAAATGCTCCCTAACGGTTAAGGTTCCTATAAATAGATCATCTTGCTGTACATAGGCAGAGAGAGAAGACAAGGTTGTAGAGTTTATTGGGATTCCATTGACTGCTCGCTGGCCGCTGACAATGTTTCCATTATTCCTAAATGTTAGAGTGTTGAGCAGTGTTGTCTTTCCTGCACCACTGGAGCCCATTATCGCTAACAGCTCACCTGGGTATGCTATCCCAGTTACTGGAAAAACAAACACAAGCCATTAGCAACAGAACAATACAAAAAACAAAAAAACTGATGACAAAACTGCCGTGCCAAGGAAGAATGCCGCACAGTGGATCGAGTCGATAGGAGAGGTCGGACAAAATGTGGACACTTTAAACGCTCATAACACCGTTTAAACAAGACTGTGAGGTTCTAAAAGTGATTCCATTCGTTTTTCCGTGAAATTTTCTTCACGAACCACCTCTTAAAGTTTAGCATGTGACGAAAGAATAAACATGGAAAGCAGTTTTAGTCAAAAATTTCAATTCCGACTTCTCTAATTGACTCGATCCACTGTAGGCCGTATGAGCATTCAATCGTTGCCATATTTCTTTCCATAAAAGACGAGTTTACTTTGAAAATTCGACATATTTTTCAGACAACTATGTACGCAATTTAATCTACTATACCTGAAAATTTCAGGAAAAAATATGCATGCCTTTTTTTTCAAAAATACATGATTTATTCGGGGAAAATTGGCAACTCTCGTACGTTCACACGACGTTCTTCCTTAACACGGCAGAAAATTCATTGGGTAGGTCCTGGGGTTGGGTTGATTGGGTCGTTGGATTTATAAAAAAATATTCCGAAAAGTTCCGAGGAACACAGTACCTACAGTGTCACTGAATTTACCTAAAATCAAACCCAAAAATCACGACATAACGTTCCAAAAACGGCATTATAAGTTTTGCTTGTCAATTATGCCAAGAGGTGACACAGTCTGGCTCGAGGAACGAAACTCCTGTTGACTGGCGGAAGTATAAACGGAGGACTAAGTGCTCCTTCAATCCGTCAGTTATGCAATTTAAGTTACCGGATGGTGAAAATAGTCGAATCCCATCTGATTCTGTTAGCAAGGCGCCACTTTTACTGCAGAGTATTTCCTTAGATCTGCACAGGCAAACGGTAAAGCAATCGTGCACGATGTTAATGGAATCGACGTATGCGAAAACGTCCGATGTCTGAGACAGTGTTTCAGAATTTGAGTGGACAATTTCGTTGTAACTTACTGACACAAGATGGTTTAAGACGTTAGGAATGTAGAACAATTTTATATAAATAATCCCGTAAGTGTAATTAAACTTTTACAAAAGAAATCGATCCTATTCATCAGTGTCGTGGGAGTAGGACAAAAGAAACCCACCGCAATGGACCACTAGACAAGGTACGAATTTAAGCATTCTGATTCATGTTTCTTAACCAAAATTTCATGTAGAACATGATTCGTGCAACGAAAATTACTGGAACCAACTCCTAATGGAGATATTAACATTTTTATTTCACATTGGTTACGAGGAATTTGAACTGCCCGCTCACAAGATACTCAAAGCTCTACGCGAGTCAAATCGCGCACAACAGCGGTTTCAGCAAGCTTCTCAATCGAGCAATGTTCATTTCCCACCATATGTTTTTCAAACTATAAGTAATTTGCTATAGCTGAGCCAAAGCGTCAAGATTGAGGTTGCCAGATTTTTTTTACCGCCGAGACGTTCATGATAACGTTTAGCGCGCGATATGTGAATCACGTAGAGCATTGCGTTTTCATGAGTGGGTGGTTTGAATTCACGCACCAAGAATCATTAAATATCTTCGGAAGGAGTTGATTTCGATAATTTTCGCTGTGCTCATCGCTGTGCTTCCGTGAAATTTTGATGAAGAAACATGTGTCAGAATGCTGAAATTCGTACCTTGTCTAGTGGTCCATTTTGAAACCCTGTATTGGACAACGGACGTTTGTGCATACGTCGATTCAATTACCTATGTATCAAATAATGGCTCAACATTTCGTTGGATTGGCACTGGGGTTAGCCAAAATGGTATAGGAATGAATCGATTCTCGGAGTGGCCAGTTGCTCCGACAACAATCAATTATTCAACACAGGTTTAAATGAAGAGAAAACATGTTATCAAATTACTGGATCCGCCAACATCAAGGAAAATCCCTTAAACTTAAGCTTGTTAGCCAGGATGGCTCCTAAGGACCTTGAAGCAAGAAAACTGATAACTACAGAAAAATCTTCACGAATTCTTACACTCATCACGCATCTTGGGAAGTTTTGGGTTGGTGACAATGGTTTAGCCCTAAAAAAAAAAAAAAATCGGATGTTTTGCAACGCAGGGGTGCAGAATCTTCCAAGCTCCCACATTCTCACACACTCGCCAGCCGGTTTTCCACAAAATGTCCCACCTATCGAAAAAGATGACCATCTCCTCCTGTTTCCTTTTACTTTCGACTTATTACCCTTTCAAATTTTCCCTCCTTTTTGGGGGCTCTTCCAAATTTTCACGTGCCCGCCCGGGTGCATTTTCTAAACTCCTGTTGCAACGTTCCGTCGAGGTACACAATTTTTATATTTTTTTTATTTACGTTGGAAATGCGATTTTTGAGTGTTGGTACAAAAATTATGATTTTATAGCATTATAAAATAAAAATATAGATAATAATATCGATGAGACCAAAGACTTAGATCAGGTGCGACTTGCAAGGTAGACAGACTCTCTCGGCTGGGTGGTGAATTAAACTAGCTGGAAATAACTTAATTAACGATTAGAAAAGTTGCTGGATAACCGGTTCTAATTGGTAAACGGCCGTCCTCCAATAACAAGGTATGTCATCGCCGTTGCCTTAGGACCCTCACCTGACCCCCAGACATGGATACAGGTGAGAAAATAGGACCGTAATAGTTTCAATGAAACAGTCTCTTTCATTCTCAAATATGCTATTCATCCTTTTAGAACATAGAGTACATAGAGTCGTGATGTAAGTGGGAGAGCTGGCGCCATGTTCTGCTTGACGAGTTCCGAGCCCGGTGTGCGCCGAGTTCGGGTCACTTTTTCGATACATGTTCGATCCAAAATGACGGTGTGGAATACGTGGTGATCCCCATCTTGTTTGTTTACATCGGATGGCCGGGTACCCGTGTATCGCAAACAATCGATCATGTATCGAAAAAGTGACCCGGCGTCACACAGGAGTCTCGGAATTCGGGACCTGGAAAATGCTTAAAAGTGGCGCCAGCTCACCCACTTACATTACGACTCTATGTACTCTAGGTATGTTTTAGAACGACTCATGATACAGTGCGTACACAGATATGATTCTTGAACGCCGAGAGCTTTCAGTTCCAATCAGACAAAAGCAACCTCAGACGCCGCCATAAGAATTTAACGAATAGAGCTTTGTATACCACAGGGATTTGTGCTTTCAAAACTTTCGGTACCGTATTTAGCGAGAAGCACAGAGATCTGGTTTTCCCGGAAAAAGTTCCAAAAAAGTGTACCCGCGACGGGGCGGATATTTTTGGACGTTATCTCAATCGGCTTTCTCGAGGATGTGATGCGCATGTACCTAAATGGAGGCTTGATATGCGCCAAGTTGAACTTGTTTTTCAGGGGTCAATGTCGTTCAGAGAAAATCTGGAAAATTCCTGTTGACTTCGTCTCTACTTTTCGAAAATTCCAGAATTAAAAAAAACAACACTGAACGAGCTTATCAGGTGGAACTGCAATCTCAATCGGTATCGTTTTCTTGAAAGCACTGGATGAAACTACACTAGTGTTTATTTTTAGGCCTGGACAGGGGTATACTGAAAAACAAACTCCGGCCGTGAAAGCCGTGCTTACGGGTTATATGTATGCGTTCCGGGCTCAGAGGCCGAAAGTTCCGGGTGCATCACCCGGAGCAATCGAAGCTACGGCTCCAGCACCCGGAACTTTCGGCCTCTGAGCCCGGAACGGTCGGTATGTCTACATAGCCCATAACTTTTTTTCGGTGAATGAATGCCCAATAGATATCAGAAAATGAGAAGAAAATCTTGGACTGCGAGGTAACTTTTAAAAGAGTCGTTAAAACCAATTAAATAAATAAAAACAAATCACTGGTTGACACGTTGGAATAGAGAGTCAAATCAAACAATTTGCCCTAAAATCGGACAGTTTGCCATGCAATTGGACATTCTGTCATAAAATTGGAAACTTTGTCAAAAAACCCAACATTCTGTCATAAAACCCGAAATTTTGTCATAAAACCTGACATTATTCGATGTGGCAAATCGGAAATCTGGCCGTAAAGCAAAAACGCCAGCTTGCAGCAAACGTCGACGTTTTTGAGCTTTCTGCAGCACCCGGAACTTTCGGCCTCTGAGCCCGGAACGGTCGGTATGTCTGCATAGCCCATAACTTTTTTTCGGCGAATGAATGCCCAATGGATATCAGAAAACGATAAGTAAATCTTGGACTGTGAGGAAACTTTTAAAAGAGTCGTGAAAATAAATAAATAAATCACTGGTTGACATGTTGGAATAGAGAGTCAAATCAAACAATTTGCCCTGAAATCGGACAGTTTGCCATGCAATTGGACATTCTGTCATAAAATTGGAAACTTTGTCAAAAAACCCGACATTCTGTCATAAAACCCGACATTATTCGATGTGGCAAATCGGAAATCTGGCCGTAAAGCAAAAACGCAAGCGTGCAGCAAACGTCGGCGTTTTTGAGCTTTCTGCGCTCCAGGGTCCCCAAAGAAAACAGCTAAGAAAACGAAACAAAGATACAAAAAAAAAGAAGGGAGAGAGGCCAATGTTTATCAGAGACGACGAAATTTAAAACCATCCGCAAGTCAACGAGGCCACGAAGGAGACGCAGGACCTTTGGCTATAGTGGCTCGTTGGTCAGTTACGCAAACTGCTAAACCGCAGGGGGTCGTTCTACATGATGTTTACTTGTAGGGATTTGGTCCTAGCGATACTTCTGTAAGCAATCGGGCTGAAGAGGGGATACCTTTGTACCGTTATGGCTTTACCTAACCACGGGGACGGTTAAATGGAGATGTTGCATGTGTGAGGACTTTGCGATTTTACTATTGATCCTTATGTAAAAGTTCTCGAGAAAGACGATGGTGCCACTGGTTTTCTTTGAAATCAACTCCCAAGCTCGAAAAAAGCTCTCAAGTTGAGGCCAAAATGAAAGGGATATCCCACGCTATCCTGAGAGTCCACCTTGACAACAAGACAAACTCTCCATGCGAAGATAGGGAGCAAATACAACAGCAGGGTTGCCGTGTTTTCAGTTTTAGAGTTCCCAAATAAAGTGGCAGCTCTGTCAATGTATTTGCTCCCTATCTTTGCATGGAGAGTTTGTCTTGACGTAGACGTGGACTCTCAGGGTGGGGTGGGATATCCCCTCCATTTTGGCCTCAACTAAAGAGCTTTTTTTGAGCTTGGGAGTTAATTTCAGAGAAAACCAGCGGTACCATCGTGTTTCTCGCAAATTTTTACATATGAATCAATAGTATGGTCAAATCGCAAATTCCTCACATGTGCAACATCTAAATATTATTTAGTTTGATATAAAACACTATATACTTTACTTTCGGTTTGCAGGCGTTTTCGCGTCACTACAATCTACCCACATGAAAACATCTGGCTCTCTCAGAAGCAGGAAAACAAGCTTAGATAAGTTTTTAAATACTTTCAAACCTTGTAACACTTTAATTTTTAGCCAAACAGAAATCACAACCACAAGAAAGTCGCAAATCATAACTGATAGGTAGTTTTTTTACGATACGATCATGAGACTGATGTCTTCAATGTGGATAGTAGCGAACGCCGCTTTGAACGGAGGCCCAAATTCGTCGTTGGCGCTTGCAAACCGAAAGTAAACAACCGTCAACTTAGCTGACGACACCTCTAAAGTTTTAGGTCACTCACCGTTTTTGAGAATGTGTTTACGCTGATGACTTCTAGCACTAGGATTCTTTTTACAGAACAGGGACTTGATTCCGCCCCAGATTTTGGTGTGCCTTTGGTCCTGTCCGGAGGCGAAGACGTTGATGCCGGACCACGTGTAGGTTATGTTTTCCTCCGGGAATTTGGCGCGGACGCCGTTCGAGGGGGGTTTTTTGGGCGGACCGCCCCCTCCCCCCGCCCCACCGCCCTGTTTCACGGGGTCCAACGTGAGGACGCATTGGTCTGTGGGTGCGCTGTTGTCCTGTCAATCAAACAGAAAAAGGAATATTAGGAAAATTATTAATTCGGCATTCGATGTGGGGCTTGGAGGACAAGGCGCATGAGAGTAGTTTTTGCTAGAGTACCTGTATAGCGAGAGTATGGACAGATCGTTTCATCCATAGAGTACATAGAGTCGTAATGTAAGTGGGAGAGCTGGCGCCACTTTTAAGCATTTTCCATGTCCCGAATGGACCACTAGACAAGGTACGAATTTCAGCATTCTGATACATGTTTCTCAATCAAAATTTCACGTAGAACACGATACGCACAACTAAAATTGCCAAAATCAACTCCTGACGAAGATATTTAATGATTCTTGATGCGTGAATTCAAACCACCCGCTCATGAAAACTCAATGCTCTACGTGATTCACATCGCGCGCTAAATGTTTATCATGACAGTCTCTGCGATGTAAAAATCTTCAACTTCAATCTTGACACTTTGGCTCAGCTATAGCAAATTACCAATAGTTTGAACAACACATGGTGGAAAATGAACATTGCTCGATTGAGAAGCTTGCTGAAACCGTTGTAGTGCGCGATTTGACTCACGTAGAGCTTCGAGTTTCTTGTGAGCGGGTAGTTCAAATTCCTCGTAATCAGTGCGAAATAAAAACGTTAATATCTTCGTTAGAAGTTGATTTCGGTAATTTTTATAGTGTGAATCGTGTTCTACGTGAAATTCTGGTTAAGAAACATGTATCAGATTGCTTAAATTCGTACCTTGTCTAGTGGTCCATTCCGAGACTCCTGTGTGACGCCGGGTCACTTTTTCGATACATAATCGATTGTTTGCGATACACGGGTACCCGGCCGCATATCCGATGACGACAACAACAACAACAAAGGAGATAGGAATTACCACGTATTCCACACCGCCATTTTGGATCGAAAATGTATCGAAAAAGCGACCCGAACTCGGCGCACACCGGGCTCGGAATTCGTCGAGCAGAACATGGCGCCAGCTCTCCCATTTACATTACGACTCTATGTACTCTATGGTTTCATGGAGGGCTTAGGGCCCAGAAGTGCAGCCACCCTTCTAACCAACTTCTAACGCACAAAATTTCACTGCCAGTCTGCGGATTCCAATTCTAACGAAGATGGCTAAGAAAGTTCATAAATGAGCGTTCTTCCACAAAAATGAGTAAATTTATGCAAAAACTAAGTCAAATACGTGCTTTATAAACGATGGTTCGTAACAATTGTATTAATAAATCGCTCTGGATGATTGAAATTCATAGGTTGGCAGCATTTCTGGGCCCCAACTTTATTCGCAGAGGCATCGGTGAAGGCCTGATGGATTTTCGGAGTTTCACATCCGTCTATACTCTCGCTATACAGGTACTCTAGTTTTTGCTTTTTCGAGAAATACGTTTTTGAAGTTTCGAAATTACATGGATCCTTATGGCCGAAAGAAAGTTCAAACCTACTTTTGGATGCTTAAAAATTGGAATTTGGGAGCAAATTTTTCACGAAATTTGCGTCAAGACTAGTTTTACTTGAAATCATTAATATCTCAATTTTTTTCAAAAACTATACTTATGCGCCTTATCCTCCAAGCCTCTCAAATAGAATACTGTGAAAACAAGACCAAAACCCTTACATGACAATGTTCTAAAATTGGACCGCGTTCAGCAGAGAGGAACTGAGCCACATCATCTACTGCCAAATTTAACAGGGCGATTTAATTTTTAATTTGTGCGGATTTCTTTGAAAATGTTAAGGAATTTGCTTCGCACTGTGAAGAAAATTCACTGAAATTTGCACAAAAATCCGCACAACCGTTTTCATGTAAAAAATTAAATTGCCCGATTAAATCTGGCGATTACCGTTGCTTGATTTTTATTTCTGCTTAACGCGGTCCAATTAACAATTTAAAAAATTAAAATAAAAGAAATGCGCCACTTGACACTCTAGAATTTGAAATATTGTCATCTTCCCTCACCCCCAGAAGCACTCGACAAACGAAAATAGTGGAAAAACCAGTCGCACTTATTCGCATAGTACGGTATACAGGGTGTGCTAAAAGAGAGTAAACACCAGGAATATCTTTTGGGGGAATTCGAAAATCGAAAAACGCCGAAACACCCAGCGGAGCCAAAAAATACAAACGTGCGGGGAAGATGTCTCCCTTAATAATATTGAACACAAGTTTTGTGATTTTTCGATATTCGAATTCGTTCAAAGGATATGCAAGAAGGATACTTTCTTTTGGCACATCCTGTAAAAATGTTAAGAGATGTTTTTCGATAATTATTGATGACGTTGAAGCTCAAGTTACGGATAAATGCGTCAAAATAACGTCAAAATGTATCGAATAGAGGCAACTTCTTAAAGTTTTCAAGGGGAGATCTGACTGACCTTCCCTCGTAAATCCTCTTCTGTACTAGAAAGACCCACTGGGTTTCAGACCCAGGTACCAAACCCCCGATATTTGCTATGGCAACGTCCATGCAACTACCTTTCCTTTTCCGAAACAAAAACCGAGGCTGCTAAGAAGTATTCTTTTTTATTTTATTTTATTTAATTATTATATTATTTTATTTAATTTAAATTAATTTATTCATTTTTTTTAACATTCACTATTTATGAACAAACAAACAAAAAATAGCTCAATGACGAATAACGGAGGTCTGGGATTTAACATTATCTTGGAAGCGAGATTAGGCGATGGCAGTAAAATATTAGAATCGACATGACATTACGGTCAATTAAAATCGCTAACATTCCAGCCCGGACCAAGACCTTGTTTCGAACGTAAATGATTACGGAAAGGCTGGAGATGAATTTCAGGATGCCAGATTTATAGAGGATTTGCTGGTTCTGCAATGAAATCATAGGTTATTATTGGGACCTATCGGCACAGAACCGCGAAAGTGAATAACGAGTTAGGTTGTTCTTCACCACTAGCGTACGATGCTAAGGAAAAACGTCGTATGGATTATCGGAAATCGACGAATCTCCTCCTATGACTAGGAGACTTCCTTTAAAATTTTCGAATATTATTCTCTTAAATTTTCAGAGAATTTGATTCACAACGTAATTTAATGTATCTGAAAAGAACTTCATGCAAAAACGGCTTTTTTCGCCCCCCCCCCCCAGAATTTTTCGAGCTTTGTCTATTGATTTCTCATACTTGAGCGCTTCTTTTCCCAAATTTTTAGATCCCCAAAAAGTTTTGGGGGCGTTAGGAGGAGGGGGGAGGGGGGGAGAAGTCAAAACCTGTGAGCCTCGATATCTCTCGAACGAAGAAAGATATCGAGGTTCGGTTTGGACGAAAAATCGTCGAAGTTTGAAGAAATCCCCAAGGGGGGGGGCGAAAAAAGCCGTTTTTGCATCACGTTCTTCGGACGTGCATTCCCCAACTTTTCTTAAAAATAAATACTTCTTTGGCGAGAAATTTGGCAATACTTGAGAGTTCATACGGCGTTTCCCCATAGTGCGGCGAAACAGTTCAGCTCAAGCATGAAAACAAAACCAAAATAATAATAATGAATGCGTAAATAACATGGAACATGTATTTTTAGCACCATTTCCTCCTCTCGGAAAAAATTAAAGCCGTTTAGATCTGCATCTCGGGGGTTTTATTCGCGAAAGGGCGTCTCTGGTATGTATCGCGGCTTCGATTGTTTATTTTTGCATACGTTTTTATAGCAGGACAACGACACGCATATCCGAAACCTTTATTGCTCAGAAAAATGAGCAAAAATGCTAGAGACTGTTTTCAGAGGAAAAATAAGACTATGCGTACATTCTTTCCGAATCATATCTCTGATTTTTTTATGGTTAAAAGCGCGTGCGTAAAAGCTGGAGAGTTTAAGAGGGCCAGCGGGTTGATTATCGAAACTGATAAACAAAGCTGTAGACAGAGAAGACTTAGGGCAAATGAAGTGATCCTATTGGTGGAAGTGGGTGGTTGCAATGGACAAAGGAGGTAAGTAATAGACTAACTAAAGGCAATCGACAAGAGATCCTACAGTATTGGTCCATCACTTTCCCCCTTAGTCTATAAGAACCACCTGTTTCAACCAATAGGATCGCTCCATGTGCTATTTGTACTATTTTTCTATAGCTTTGTCTAAAAATGTCAATAATCAGCCCCCTGGGAGTTAATATTGAAACAATAATATAATTCGCCCTGTGTAGCTTGGCATCAAAGAAAAACCTGTTGTTTTTCACGCTATTAATTAATTCCAGGGGCAAATATGTATACTGACTGATGGTTTATTTACACCTAGTGAGTACAGAGTGTTCAAAAGTTTATCGAATTCAGTCGTAAAAAGTTTTACATGAATTTTAGAAAAAATATTCTAAAAAATTCATAAGTCAGAATTGCAATCTCCCCGGCTCTTTAAGAAAGTGATGTATTAACAGATTTTAGCAAGGAATTTTTCAAACTAAATCCTTTGATATTGAATAACTGCAGCGACTGCAGCGTTCGAGCGTTTAAAGCGTAGAAGCTGCTTCGTGTGAAAAATCTCAAGATGTACAACAAAAAGTACCGTAAGGAGAGAATTTTCTAGTTCTTCATGTAATTCTAAGACTTACTTGTTTCAGTCATAAAATCGCAAACAGGAATCGATTTATACGTTGATTACACAGTTTGAAAAGAAAAATCATAGCTGCAGTAAGTAGCATTTAGGGTTTGACGGGAAAAATTCCTATACTATTGATCTTGCCATAAATCATTGGCAGAATGTACTTATCAAAAACATTTTTAAGCCATTGAAAACCATCGACTTCAACAAAAGCGGATTCAGCAATTTGGCAAAACCAAACTTCCATTTAAACCTATGTTAAATAATCGATTCTCGTCAGAGCACCAAACCCCTCCAAGAATCGATACATTTCCGTAGGTTTAAATGGAGGGAAAACGATGTTGCCAATTCGCTGGATCCGCTGATGGGCTTCAATAAAATTCTTCCCCTGCTCTCAGAGTTGAGACATTTTCTAACAATTTAAGTGAAGGATTCATTTAAAATTCGTCTATTACTTATGAACACCCTGTACATTTTCTCTTTTACTCTATAGTTTATGATGCGCACACAAAAGCTCAGAATTAATGGCTGGTCGACTCGCTTTGTATTCTGAATTTGGAACTGGTCTTACACACAGATGCGAAACACGTTTCTGTGAGACCGGAGACATGTCTGAGCGTTCGCACTCACACAAACATCATTACGATCGTAAAGGTGTTGATAGTGGCGCTCTAATTACCTTCTCACGTGAGGCTAATAATCCTGTCAATCGTATAGACTTACTGATCTATTTTTATCGGCGGCACTATTTGCGTTTCAGGAATCTGGGAATCCAGCATAAACTTAGACAAGCTCATCTGGTTTGGAATTTGGATCTCGGTAAATTGCGACTTTGACGGCTTTTGCTATTCGCTTTATTCATTTTGCATGCTCTCGGCTAGAAATCTATGTGAGTGCGTTGATAAGGTAGTATCGAGCAGGGACTTAAAAAATTAATAAAACGTAAATTTGAAAAAAAAAAATTAAATTAAAAAAATAAAAAAATGGAAATTTTTTTTAAAAAAAAGGAAAAAATAAAATAACAAAAAATGGTGAAATTGCAAACAAGGTAAAAGATTGCCCATGACCGCTAACGCACGGCAGATTATAGCAGAACTGCGCTTGTGGTAACGATCATTGTTTAAGAAAAAAAAAAAAGAAAAAGGAAAAAAAAATCCGAACCAACCGACAAGCCAAAACTAGTTTCAAAAAGAAAACTTAAAGAAAATTGTTCCGATTAAAGCGAAAGAAAAAAATCCCTTGCCCGATATAATTATTTTGTCCTGTAAAACTTTAGTTTTAAAAACATTAGTCGAAAAGCGCTAAAATGCGGTATAAAAATCGACAGCGATGTAAAGCGAGGTACATGTTTTTTTTAGCTATCGATCACTACTTTCCTGCTACGTTGCTGATACTCATATTTCATCGAAGACAGTGGTGAAAACAGTGACAGTTGAGCGATTGATATCAGCTAAAATGCGTAATATTTTCGCAAGAGTTGCGTAATTTCACGATTAAGTATATCAAATTCAAAAAACCATTTTTTATGAAATAAGTATGATCGTATTTTCCCCACGAGCCCTTAGAGCTAAATCTAGGCGGTTGAAAGCTCATAAGGATCGATGAAATGGGCGATCCTAGTTGCCGTCAAAGCAGCTCCTACTGTCATACTCAGGCGTTCAAGTTACTGGGGCAGGGACGCGATACCGCGGAGTGAATAGCTGTTCAGAAAACTACCCTACTTGGGAAAAAAGAAAATTTTGTGACAATGCAGAGAAGTTGTTTTAACGCATATTTTATTTTATAACATTTATTTTTTTCACCATTTCCATTTCTTTTACAATATTATAAAAATGCTTCAGTGAAAATGTGACCGCCCGGGGAAAAAAAGGGCCTTTTCCACCAAAACCAAAATGGGATCCTACCTTTCGGCGGAGGGTATGGATCCGATCGAAAAATAAAAAAGTATCGATTGACGTGAAGCAATCGACTAAATTCGACTGATTAATGGGTTTGTCGATTGATTCAATGGTTTGTCGATCGATTCACCGGGTTTGTTGATTGATTCAAGGTTTTATCGACTGATTCAAGGGTTTGACGATCAATTGTTTGATTCACAATTTTATCGATCAACTCACTGTTTTTTCGATCGATTCACGGGGTTGTCGATCGTTTCGATGAAAATTTTAATCAGAGTTAAAAATTCAAGCTCTAGTTAGTGTTAGTGCAAAACTGAGGCTGATGCATTGGAATACTCGTTATAAAAATAATTATACTCGGTGCTCATAAGGGCTCAAATTTTTGACTCTTATTGAAATTTTTGAATCTTTTGGCCTTGCTCATCCCGCAAAATAGTGTGGACCCACTTCACCACCTTGTTAAAACAAACTCGTTTTCACGATTCACAATTTTATCGATCAACTCACTGTTTTTTCGATCGATTCACGAGGTTGTCGATCGTTTCGATAAAAATTTTAATCAGAGTTAAAAATTCAAGCTCTAGTTAGTGTTAGTGCAAAACTGAGGCAGATGCATTGGAATACTCGTTATAAAAATAATTATACTCGGTGCTCATAAGGGCTCAAATTTTTGACTCTTGTTGAAATTTTTGAATCTTTTGGCCTTGCTCATCCCACAAAATAGCGTGGACCCATTTCATCACCTTGTTAAAACAAACTCGTTTTTTTTCATTTGGGAAATCCCTATGAAATCCTGATTTTTGGCTGCTAAATCCGGATTCCATAATTTTTCTAAATTCTGATTTTTTGCGGGGAAAAATCAAAATTTCTGCATAAGCGTATGCGAAAGCATAAAAAATCCGATCGGACGGCCGACTTTTCTCAAATCCTGATTTTACGACAGATTTTTCCTCAAATCCTGATGAAATCGGGATTAAATCCTGATTTAAGTTCGGGACACATTTTTAGTGTTTTTTTTCTTGTTGATTATTGTGAGATTTGGCAGCAAGGCGGTCGAGGATTGACAAAATGACTAATCTTGCTCCATTTTTGAGGCGCTTGAATAAAATCAGCTCCAATCACGCAGATCTGTTCGGCAGAGTACAGTCATTTAACTGGTTTTGATTCAAATTTCGGTGCGGTCACAGAATATTAAGCCTCATAAATCAATTAGAAGGCGACAAGACTCCCATAAAACAATGGGATTATTCGTTTCAACAACCTGTTGTGACATCTACCGACGCCCTCCGGCAAACGGCCTGCTAAACAAACAATTATTTCCAGTTGCCATGTTTCAATATCACTGATTTTCCCGTGTTAACTCTTCATACAGGGTGTGTCAAAAGTCGGAAAGTCGGAAGTTTCCCGATTTACAAACAGTCTTAATTTAACCTTTTTTGAGCTGTCGAAGTATTGTGACTTACAGCCTCATATGGGCGCCATTTCGAACTTGTGCGCCCCTGAAAGAGGCCTAAAAATTTTTACTTTCGAAAATAGCTTTCTTTAGGCTAGGGACATGGTCAAAGTTTCATAAGATCTTTCAAAAGGGAAAACGGTGGGGGGCCTTTGGTGCACTTAGTGTGCATCGCGGGCAATTTTCAAGTGGCGTGCGTACTAGCTCATTGAACTGCAATAATTCTCCCCGACATTGTGAAAGTTTCTACGACAAAGAACTTCAAGAACATGACCTCGGCATAAAGCGCCTTCATATCCCGGTGATACTCTTTTCTTTGCCGGGAAGTCAGTTTATTTGCATATCCGAACCAAACCCAACTAATGCCGCAATCACACGCGATTTTGCACGACACGCGCAAAATTCACCAACGATTCTCAACGACAATCGGATAATAATGTCGGATTTGTCAGAACTATTCGGATAGATTTGATACACATCTGGATGAAAATAACTCGAATTTGCGAAATTTCATCTGTTGAGCGATGACTGTTGACTTCCATATTCAGCTGCCAAATTCAGCGTGATGGATTCGCTTGTGAGTCTTCCCCCCCCCCCTTTTCTTTTTCTTTTTTTTTGTGTGTGTGAAAATTCGCTCCTCTTGTCAGCGCAATTCCCTGACTTTTAACGGGTTTTAAGATTCTTCCTGACTGTGGTCAACCTGTGAAACGTTGAGAGTTTTCGGTAATATTTCTTTTTTTTTCTTCTTTTTTTTAATATCTCAATCTTTTGACGGAATAAAACGAAACATACTGCTCAATAGAGCCGTGCTGAGGAAACACGTTGTATGAACATTCAAGAGTTGCCTGATTTCCTCGGATAAAATATTCATTTTTATGGAAAATTATGCATACAAAGATAGATTGTCAGAAAAATGTAATGAGGAATATTCACAATTTCCCAAGCAAATTGATTTCTTGTCGAAGGAAATATGGCAACGTTTGAAGGCTCATACGGTGTTATTCCTTGGCGCAGTAACATACTAGTCATACTCGATTTTTTTTCACCATTTGTCAAGCGCGCACGAACTAAAAATCGCAAGTCTGCAGAGTCTACGGTTTATAAGTTCAGTGAGAAAACAAGGTAAGTAAAAATTACTAAACCTCAGTAAACGCCATGACAGTTGCCTTTACAAAGTAAACGAATGAATTTGGCTCTTAATCCGATGTTATCTCGTCTCAACTGCGCGACTGAAATAACACGCAGTTTCTCTTCATTTGCATCATTCCAATAGTAATGTCAGATGTTGAGACGATTTTCCTCCTATTTTTGTACTCAACAACAAGCTGGATGAACGATTGGCAGGTGTGTCAATAGGATATGAGTTCGTGAGGGTGGGTTTATTGATCAGTTTTTTTTTTTTAAAAAAAACCCTGGGATTTTTCTGATTTCCAATAATTCTCAACTAGTCGTGGGACTAAAAATTCAAAACCTAGAAAGCGCCATCAGTGAGCGCTAAGATTACATGACTATGACTCTATCAATTGAGCCGATTATTTTGCAAATCTCGTAAGCACCAAAATTACAAATGCGAGAAACAGTAAGGAAACAGAATCTTTGCTAAAGTTTCATCCATTATAATTAAAGCAAATGTGTGGAATTCGTTGAAACTTTTACTGCATTTTCTTTACAATTTTACAATACTGAAAACCAAAAATTTCAGAGAATTCACCTGAGGGTTTCCTCTCTAAAATATAAATTGGCAGTGGAGATTCTGGATCATCCCAACCACGAAATGATCTTTTCGTACCCAACGCCTAAATTGCAGGGTCATATCGAAAGAGTTCAGTGGGGAAAAAATGAACTGTTTCTGATTAGCTGTAATTTAAATTCAATTAACTTTCGGTCTGCCCCATTCTTCCCATCGAATTTGTAATTTTATTTTTTTGCCTCTATCTTTCGAACGAAATTTCGACTCTTGACGTTATCTGTTTTCACGATCGATACGTTCTTGCCCTGATTGTCACTGCTGAGCTAGGGAAGAACGTCTCATGAGCCTCCGAACGTTGCCAAATTTCCATTCATAAAATATAAATTTTCTGATTGACTGAGAATAATTTCCCTTTTATTTTCCCGACAGTTTTGAACGCAATTTAATCTGAGGTATTTGAGAATTCCAATGGAATGTGTTCACAACTTCTCTCAAAAATAGATATTTTATCGAAGTAAATTTGGTAACACTCAATTTATACGTCGTTTCTCCTCTAACACAAAACAGCGGATCGCGTCACAAATCTTCGTTTCTTGGACGAAGTAACGTAACTCCATTCCAAGGTTGCAAAATTGACTAAAAAAAGTTGACGTTTTACAAGAATGTATCCGTGCAATTTTCATCCACAATTTTTCTGATTTTTGCATGAGGTCAGTGAAAAAATCAGTAAAATTTTTGGTTTAGAAATGCCCAAGATTCTCCGGCTACACTGACAAAAAAAAATTAAGGGCTATGTAGTCATACCGTTCATTCCGAGCTCAGAGGCCAAAACTTCCGGGTACTGGAGCCGTAGCTTCGATTGCTCCGGATGCTACACCCGGAACTTTCGGCCTCTGAGCCCGGAACGCAGACGGTATGTCTATACAGCCCGTAAGTACGGCTTCCACGGCTAGAGTTTTTCTTTCAGAGTAATAATGCAAATTATGCGGGGAAATCTGGCAACATTGAAGTGTAGTTACGTTCTCTCGTGAGGGAATCGACGTAATCTGCCGTGCAAAGGGAAAACGCCGTATGAACATTCGAGAGTTGCCAAATTTCCTACAATAAAATGTTTATTTTTGAGGAAAGTATTGAATATTCTTCCTTTACATTTTCAGAATCTTTAGGTTAAATTGAGAACAAAATTATCTGAAAAATTGGGAGGAAAAAATTCATAAGTTTACTAGGAAATTCGCATTTTATCTAAAGAATTTTTTTTTTTTTTTTTTTTTTTTTTTTTTTTTTTTTTTTTTTTTTTTTTTTACTACTACTTCAAGCAGCCTACAAAGGCTAATCCTTGCGCTTTAGTCCCATTCCCCCTCTGTCCCAACAACCAGTCCCAGGCAACCATTGTTGAGACCATCAAACTCGGGTCGCCTGGCCGGGAATCGAACCTAGGACCTCCCGATCATGGAACTAGCGTTACAACCACTACATCATACTGCCGTGCTAAGGAAGAACGCCGTATGAGCCTTCAGACGTTGCCAAGTTTCCTCCGATAAAAACCGAATTTACTGCGATAATTGCGAATATTATTTTCCGAAATTTTCAGACGATTTTGTACGCAATTTAATCTAAAATATCTGAAAATTTCGAGGACGAATATGCATAAATGTTGTCAAAAACAGGTGTTTTGTCGAGGGAAATTTGGCAACTCTCGAATGTTCATACGGCGTTCTTCCTTAGCACGGCAGCATAGGAGGCCGAATTTGGCAACGCTTGAAGGTTCATACGGCGTTTTTCCCTAGCACGACAGTAATGCACCATTTCAAAGGCTCACTTGCCTCGGAACGCGAGAAAATAGAAAAATTGGGAGGAAATTATTCATAAGTTTACCGGGAAATTCGCGTTTTACCAAAGGAAATTTGGCAACGCCTGAAGGTTCATTCGGCGTTTTTCCCTAGCACGGCAGTAATGTACCATTTCAAAGGCTCACTTGCCTCGAAACGCGAGAATATAGAACACTGATTTACAGTATGAGCGAAAACAAACACCGATTTCGCTCGGAGCGTAATCGAACTGGAATCAGTGAAGACCGGACGGATTTCCAGAAACTTTGTAAGTTAGTTATCGCGCTTGCTCGGTGGTCACACACGGCGCTCATGTTGGCTGATCGCCCGGACAAATAAAACGAGCTCCGTCGAGGCGCCCTCGAGCACTTACAATGTTGAGCAGCTCGACGCGATGCGAAATAACCCAGCTGCCAAATTTAGCGATAAAAATACCAAATTCACTGGTCAACACGCCGTTAGAGTACCTATATTAAGAGAGTATGGCCACTGGGTCCCATGGAGAGGCTAAGGACCCAAAAATGGCGGTGCTTTGTTTGGGTTTTTGAGGATGGGAGGGGGGTCATTGCCAACTTTTGACGGTTATCACCAACCGCACTTGCTGCCAACCTTACTACATCTAAGATCATTTTTCTCAAAAATTGCACACGATTAGCCTTAAAAATATGTAAAAAAGTCGCAATAGTGCATTTGGGTAAAGTTCTCGTTACGATAAGCAAAGACAACTACATTTTGAATCATTTTGCATTACATTAACTTTATGGCGTCCGCCATTTTTGGGTCCTAAGGGCTCCATTCAGCCTAAGATGGCTGAGCCAATCAGAGGTGGTAACTCCAGTGGCCATACTCTCTCAATATAGGTACTCTACACGCCGTATGAGCGTTGGAAAAACGCCGTATGAGCATTCAGGCATTGCCATATTTACTTCAATAAAACAAACAAATTTACTGGGAAAATTCTGAAACTATTTTCTCCAATTTTCCAGACTGTTTTGTTCCCAATTTAATCTAAATTATCTGAAAATTCCAAGAAAAAAATATGCATAAATTTCTTCAAGTATGCATGCGAAATGTAATGTATTCTTTCCTAGAATGCCTGTACATATAGCGAGAGTATAGACAGATGTGAAACTCCGAAAATCCATCAGGCCTTCGACGATGCCTCCACGAATAAAGTTAGGGCCCAGAAATGCAGCCAACCTGTGAATTTCAATTATCCAGAACGATTTACTAATACTATTGTTACGAATCGTCGTTTATAAAGCACGTATTTGACTCAGTTTTTGCATAAATTTACTCATTTTTGCGGAAGAACGCTCATTTCTGTGCATCCTTAACCATATTGGTTAGGATTGGAATCTGCAGACTGGCAGTGAAATTTTGTGCGTTAGAAGTTGGTTAGAAGGGTGGCTGCACTTTTGGGCCCTGAGCCCTCCATGAAGCGATCTGTCCATACTCTCGCTATACAGGTACTATAGTCAACACTGTCGTGCTAAAGAAAAAAGCCGTAAAAACATTCGAGAGTTGCCTAATTTCCCCGAATAAAGCATGGTTGGTTGGTTGGTAGATACGTTCTTTTGATGCTTTTAACATCTGAGCCATTAGGCAACACCTCAGAGAAGAGATCAAAATAGTGTAGTACAGAATTTAAAAAATTTAAAAAGTAGGGGTCACGAAAGGGTAGTACACAAAATTAAAAAATAGGGCAAGGAAAGAATACATTTAATTTCGCATGCATATAAGAAGAAAGTTACGCATATTTTTCCTTGGAATTTTCAGATAATTTAGATTAAATTGGGAACAAAACAGTCTAAAAAATTGGAGAAAATTGTTTCAGAATTTTCCCAGTAAATTTGTTTGTTATTGAAGGAAATATGGCAATGCCTGAATGCTCATACGGCGTTTTTTGCGCCTTAGCGCGGGCCGCGCTAAGGAAAAAAAACTTTTTTCTGCCGCGCTGCGCGGCAGAAAAATTCTTTTCTTAGATTTGCTTGAAATGTGACAACCGATTCCGAAGTAGATTTTTGGCGCTGATTCCGAAAATGGCTCATTCCGTTTTCCTGGGTCAGCTCGATTTTCTCCGGAAAAATCGGAATTCAGGGTTACCACAGAATTTAGTATATGAAATTCCCTGACATTTCCCTGACCTCCCTGACAAACTTTGGTTAAAGTCCCTAACAATTGCAGGTATGCCAGATGGTTAGAAATATATAAATAGAAATAGTTATCGGGCAAAATTTGTTGACCGAAACGTCAAACCCGTTCAGGAAAGCAAATAAAGGTAACTTAACAATTTTACCCTGAAATTTTCGCCACTTTCCCTGACATTTCCAGGTTTTCCCTGACTTTTTAAAATTGTCTGACATTTCCCAGTAGGTATCCCTGACTGTGGCATCCCTGTTTCACTGGTCAACAATTTTTATCTCTCTGTAGATTTGCTTGCAATGTGACAACAGATTCCAGGAAGCTTTTTAGCGCTGATTTCAAAAATGGCCTACGTTTTTATGCTTCAGCACGAATTTCCCCGGAAAAATCATTATTCCCTCCGTTTGGGAACTTGAACTACCCAATTCAACGAGAGGATCGCTCCATTTTCTTACGTCTTCTTTGTCGATCGCTTTGTCTATCAATTTCAACAATCAGCTCGCACGAGTTAGTTTTCGAACTTCCCGTTGTGTGAAGAGTTTACTGCCTACCATTATGAAGTAGAGACGTTTGAAGTTTTCGTCTACTTCAGACCTTGTCTGGTCACCTCTTACAATTAGGTCGACTTTCAGAAAGTTAATTTTTCTTAAATAATCACCAAAATCTCCGGCCGAGATAAAGGTCAAAATTTATTGTTCTGGACGCGGACAGAGTAGCCAAGAACGGAGTTGGGAGAGGTACTTGGAACGAGGAAAAGTCAGACAAAAATTGAGACCGTCATTGCAGAAACGACGTATGAGCTTCGCACTGCTGTTCAAATGGTGCAGCTTCGTACATAATTTGTGTCAAACCAAACGAACATACATGCTGTTAATTTTAGGAAAAAACGAGGGAAAATGTGGTGAAATGAAGGGCTGAAAATTCTATTGGGAGGTGTGCATCGTTTAGTTGCAAATTAAGTGCAAAGTTGCACGTTCTGCGCAGCTTTGCATAGCATACACGTTGTTTTGCGAAGAATGTCTCAATTATGACTCAATCGATAAATGTAAGGCGGTGAGAGGATCTGCGAGGCACTCTAAACCAGGGCCTGAAGGGCACGACGTGAAAGTTGATATCCAAGAATACATTTGTTTCAGTGGCGTGGCGTGCTTTGCGATATATCGAATGATCTGCCATTGAAACCTATGGAAAAGGATCGATTAATAGGGTGTTCGCAGCGAACACCTTAATAATCGATTCTTTACCATAAGTTTAAATGGCATAACAATCGATATATCGCAATTCATGCCACGCCACTTATTTGTTTCAGTAAAAGTACACAGCTCTGGATTCACGGATTGCTCCTTAATCAACACTCTTTTCCTTAAGGTGAATCCGGGGTTCGATTAGGGATAGTTCAAGATTAGAGATAGCGCCACCAGTCTCCACTGAAAATTTCACTTTCCTTCGACGATTACTGAAATAATATTCCTCGAATTACAAAAAGCAGATCCACAAGATATAGAATCATTTTTGCTTGATTTTTTGAGCCAAAAATATTGGCGATTAGAATTACAAGCGCAGAGAAAATACGACTGAAACTTTCAGCTCAGAGGCGGCGGCCGAGCGCGCAACCGAATCCCTCATGTTCTGTCTCTCTCTCTCCCATTGCCGCAATGGGAATTACTTTTCGCCGTAGTTAAGACTTTATTTTTGGAAAATTTTGAGAATATTTTTTTACTGAGTGTTCCTCAAGTATGTTGCCATAACCCCTGGATCTCTAATCTTGAATGAGTATTACGGTTTTTATTGTTTTGGCAAATATATGCGGCTATTCTGAGCAGCGCGACGTGGTGGCCAAATCGCGAAGTTCCAAGCCTGGATTCACCTTCAGGAGACTTTGTATGGGGTATGGGAATTAAAAACATGGTAAGCTCAATCAGATGTTGCTGCACGGACTGTAGGAACACCTGTTTCTTTTATTAAATGGGGATCGAATGTCCCCTCCCCCCTCCAAAAAAAGGCAGTGCATTTTCTCACTTGTAAATACATTTTTCTACGATTTCTCAATTAAGAAAGAAATTGTGCAAAATACTGCGAACTCAGCTCATTAAGCACTATCAGATGAGACAATACAATTTTTGTGAACGAATTCTCCGTGACGAGTAAAACACACTGGAGAAAAAAACACATTGAATCTAGAGTCTAGACTCTTGTCGAAACATCGACAAGAAAAAATACTCGGGATTCGATTGGATTTTTGTTTAAATCAAGAACCAAGCCTCTTAATATGAGCGGATTTCCTTTTGATTCAAGCTTAAATCTGATTGAATCAAGAGTATTTCTTCTTGTCAATGTTTTCAAGAGTCTGGACTCGAGATCCAATGTGTTTTTTTTTCCAGAGCACTCTGAAAAGTTCAAATGAAAACTTTTCCGGGAAATTCAGGCTTCATCCGACCGAAAGGCGATATATAGGGGAGTCTGCATATGGCGTGTTTCTTTCATCAAGGCACAACACGAGATTCGCTCGACAGAAAATTTCATTTTACTTCTACAATCCAAAATCGAGTTTGGATGAAAAAAAATAATCACTCATTGACTAAAACCTCGACAAAAAAGGGCTCAATGAGCCGTGAGGAACCGCATGACTCACCCTATCAGGATGTGCCACAGGGCAATCGTATAAATAGAGAGATCGCAAGTGATAGGCGAGACAAACTTCCTTTTTTTCCGTTTACTCTTTGATAACGACAATAAATCTGTCCACTTTATTGGCCTAGCTCTGACAGCTATCAAACCGCGACCGACTTGCCTAGGATTATGAAATCGCCCCAGAATGCACGTGAATGAATCTCCGAAATTCCGGCGTGCATAAATTACCACCGTGCTCGGAAACAAGAGCGTTTGTACGTTTGGTTTCCAGTGGACATACGCGGTTCTCGCTCGAAAGGGCGGATCAAACCCAATGCTGCCAAATTGTGCAATGCAATGCGCATATTTTACATGGGTTTAAATGGGGGGAAACGCTGATTTTTCGACACAATCTGGCAACTCTGAAGACCTGGCTGGCCCGGGAGAACGAGCACAATCGAATGCTGCCTAAGAAAGAACGGCGTATGAACGTTTTGACGATGCCAAATTTCCGCGTACAAAATACGAAGTTCCTGGAAAACTCGACGATTTATTTCGATGAAATTTTTGGAGAATTTTGGTCGCGATCAAAACTATAGTTCCTGAAAAATTCGAGGAAAAATGTATGTATTTTTTCTGGAGGATACGCATTTTATTGAAAATAATTTGACGACATTTGAATGCTCTTACGGCGTTCTTCATTAGAATGGTCGAATGCCTCGACGAATGATCGATTAAATAGGGGCGAAACTAAAAATGTAGATCGGGGAAAAAAGTGGTTCTTCATTATAAAGTTTCGGACGCCACAAGTTCAACTAAAATGGAGTAAGGTGGACTTGTAAACTTTGAAATGACAATTCGTCGCTCCTCTGACGTAAGGACGTAACTTGAATTTTGGATGAGCCCCAGAAACAATTGATTTATATGTGAAACAGGGCTCACGCAGAAATTGAGGCCTAACGTCAGAGGAGCGATGAATTCATTGAACTGCGTCGAAATGGATACCGAGTCGCTAATTGGGTGAGTCCTATGCTACCGTGCTAAGGAAGAACGCCGTATAAGCCATCAGACGTTGCCATATTTCCTTCGATACAAAAGGAATTTACCAGGAAATTCGGAATATTTTTCTTAAAATTTCTCAGAATATTTTTTTCGAGATACGATCTAAAATATTTGAAAATTATAAGGCAAAATATGCAAGACTTTCCCCGAAGACTCATATTTAGCCGCGGAACTTTGGCAACTCTCGAATGTTCATACGGCGTTCTTCCTTAGCACGACAGAATGTTGATCATTTGCAAAGTAAGTGAAATGCATTGTGTTGGATACTATTTCCCGGGAGGTCGAAAGAAGCTGCGGCGAATGGAAGTTTCCAAAATCAAGTCGCGACGCAAAAGGAAATTAATCAGAAATAAACACAAAAAACACGAATGAAAACATTGTGTATTGAATAGCATCCATTCATGTTGAAAACTTTCAATTTCTTCTCAAAGAACGCTAGATGCTAATCTACTTATATCGCAGCGGTTTTGCGATATATCGATTGATCTGCCATTTACACCTGCAAAAAAGGATCAATATACAGGGTGTTCGCAACGAACACCTTAATAATCGATTTTTTACCATGGCTTCAAATGGGGAAAAATCGGTAATCGAGCATTCACGCCTCGCCAAAGGTATATGGATGAGTAAGGTGAGAAACCACGTATCTTAGATTGAGACGTTGCATATTTCCTGTCATTTTTACTTTGGAAAAATTCCCTGATTTTCCGAGGGAAATCAGCTTATGCCACGGACTGTACGTGGGAAATTCAATGAAATTTGCAAAAAGAAAAATCCGAAAAACGGCTTTCTTGGAAAAAAATTAAATTGCCCGCACTGGAAAAAAACGTTGTTTTTAAGAGTCCGGACTCTAGATCCAATGTGTTTTTTTCCAGTGTACCTTCAAGCTAAGAGTTTTTCCATGTTCAAGGCTTACTCGACTGGTAAACTAATAAAATTGTTTTCCTTTTGAAAACATTGACAAGAAACAGGACTCTTGATTCGATCAGATTTAAGCTTAAATCAAAAGGAAATCCGCTCAAATTAAGAGGATTGCTTCTCGATTTAAGCTTAAATCTGATTGAATCAAGAGTATTTTTTCTTGTCGATGTTTTTAAGAGTCTGGACTCAAGATCCGATGTGTATTTTTTTCTATAGTGCGATTAAATTTGACAGTAACTGATGTTGATCGGTTCCATGATGCTTTGCGCGGCCCAATTGGACTACATTTTGCAATTAGGAATTATAAATTCCGGCCCGGTTTAAAAACAACGTATGTGCCATTAGTTTCCCTATGCACATAAGTTTTTTTTCAGATAAGCCAGAATTTTTAGGTCCAAATTGCAAAATGCAGTCCAATTTATCCAGGTCCCATGCACCATGAATTTTAGTAAATTCTCCGAAGAAAATACACTTTTGCATTCTCCTATGATGTCGGACCCAGACCTGAGACCTTTTGAAGAGCACCGATCACGGGTCGTATTTTGAAATGCGCATTTTTTTTTTTTTTTCGCTTAATCTGACAACCGCATTCACCTCGATTGCAGCACAGGATTGTGCGCTCATACGCAATGTACCTTCCTGATAACGTTTATTTGAGATCGAGGTAAAATTTCTCACCGGGTAGGCTGATAAAGGCGATTAAAAAGTAACTTTGTGTGTAACGGATAAAACTGTATGCACTGGTGACCGAGACAACCAATCGGAATCGGGTAAAAATATACGTTCATTCTCCCTTTCGGTCAGATATTACCAAACTTTACGACAATGATAAGGGTGAAACGTGATTAGCTCCTGTCACTGAACGTGTTTGAACTGTGCAGAGTCTAACGAGAAGATTTGGCCGCGGCTGAAGCTGGATTTAGTGACACCAGAAGATGCAATTAGAATACATTTTGCAATGAAGAACTACAATTGGACTGCGTTAAACAGAAAGGAACCGGGCCACATCAGCTATTGCCTTTAATTGGGCTAGTTAAGTTTTTACAAGAAAACGGTTGTGCGGATTTTCGTGCCCTTAGTGAATTTTCTCCATAGTGAGAGGCAAATTCCTTAAAATTTTCAAAGGAATCCTTACAACATTTCTCGTACGACTTTAAATTGCCCCGTTGAATTTGGCAATAGCTGATGTAGCTTGGTTCCTTTCTGTAAAACGCGGGCCAATTCCACACCCATTCCTAAAAGCACCTATCTCCACGCGGGAAACTTATAGCACATATGATGTTTCTAACATGAGCAAAAAAGTATAGTTCCTAATTGAAAAATGCAGTCTGCTCATTATGCTATTCTATGGCTCCAAAAACGTTATTCGGACTACATTTTGCAATTATAAACTACAATTTCTGACTGAGTTTAGAAACAAAGTATGTAACATTAGTTTTTCTAGGCACATAAGTGTTTTTACGAATGAGCCAGAAATTGCAGTTCGGAGTTGCAAAATGTAGTCCAATCTATCAAATCGGATGAATGATTTTGTAATGATAATTTATTTCAGCGTATGATTTGAATTGGGTGACTTTACTAAGGGAGCCATACTATACAGAGGCTATAATCCGTCCGTACTAAGGAAGAACGCCATATGAGTATTGAAATGTTGCAGAATTTCCCTCGATAAAACATGTATTTCTGAAGAACGTTGGGAGGATTTTTCCTGAAAATTTTCAAACTCACTAGAGCCAGTCGTTAAAAATTATCGGAAAAAATTCAAAACTCATAATTTTTCCAGGAAATCTATATTTCATCGAAAGAAATTTGTCAACGTCTAAATGCTCATGCGTTTCTTTCTTAGCACGGCAAAATATCAGGTGGGATTCAAGCAAAAATAGTTCCCAATAAGCAGAAAACCCATCCACGCTGTCGTGCTAAGGAAGAACGCCGTATGAACATCCGAGAGTTGCCAAATTTCCTTCAATAAAATTTTTATTTTTGAAGATAGATATGAATATTGTTCCTTGATATTTTTAGGGACTTTAGGTGACATTGCGAACAAAATTATCCGAAAAATTGGAAAGAAAATATTCGTAAGTTTACAAGGAAATTCGGTTTTTATCAAAGGAAATTTGGCGACGCCTGAAGGTTCATACGGCGTTTTTCCTCAACACGGCAGCATGGCAATGCGATGCATCACTGATGACACTGCACCGGCACTCACATAATCGGACGAGATTCGGGGGATCCAGATGGTTAGACGACTAGAGGCAGTGGTCAAGATACGTTGCCACTCCAGCGTAAAAAGTGTCATTTTTCCATTTGGAATATTTTATACTCCAAATTCCAATCAATAAATGATCAAAATGAAAAAAATCAACGCGATCAAAGGAATCTCGGCACTTCCGCCACACACTGGATCGAGTCAATAGGAGTGGTCAAAACTTTAAACGCTCGTAACGGACCACTGGACAAGGTACGAATTAAAGGATTCTGATACATGTTTCTGAATCAAAATTTCGCGCAAAACACGACTCGCGCAACGAAAATGACTGAAACCAACTCCTAACGAAGATACTAACGTTTTTAATTCACATTGGTTACAAGGGATTTGAACTGCCCGCTCACAAGAAACTCAAAGCTCTACGTGAGTCAAATCGCGCACTACGACGGTTTCAGCAAGCTTCTCAATTGAGCAATGTTCATTTCCCACCATGTGTTGTTCAAACTATAAGCAATTTGCTATAGCTGAGCCAAAGCGTCAAAATTGAGGCTGCAAGATTTTTATATCGCAGAGACTGTCATTATAAACGTTTAGCGCGCGATGTGAATCACGTAGAGCATTGAGTTTTCATGAGCGGGTGGTTTAAATTCACGCATCAAGAATTATTGAATATCTTCGTAAGGAGTTGATTTCGGTAATTTTCGTTGTGCGCATCGTGTTTTACGTGAAATTTTGGTAAAGAAACATGTATCAGAATGCTGAAATTCGTACCTTGTCTAGTGGTCCACTCTGTTTAAAACTTTGAGGTTCTAAAAGTGGTTCCATTAGTTTTCTCATGAAATTTTCTTCCGAAACCACCCCGTGAAATTTAAAATATAACGAAATAAACATCAAAACTTGCAGTTTCAGTCAAAAATTGTATGTCCGACGCCTCTAATTGACTCGATCCACTGTGCGCCAATGCGAAAGCTCAGAATGTCTTCCTTCTAAGCAGCCGACTTTTGAGTCATTCGGTTAATTTTCCTTTTACGAGTTTTATGGGTTCTCTTTTTTATTTTCTTGGTTGTGGCTACCTTGAGGTCCAACACTGCTGGATTTTCACCTACGGAGTACGTACTTTATGAAAAACAAAAGATTGTTTTCTTCGAATTTTGTTCGCATTTTAATTTTGATAAACTTAAAAGTTCGTAAAAAAAGTAAGAGCTACCATAAAATAATTTTTTTTGTCAGAAAAAACGCAATATTCGAATGTTTAAACGGCGTTTTTCCTTAGCACGACAAAACTGGTCAAAGATGCGCATCCTATACTGCCCTGCGAAGGAAAAACGCCGTATGAGCCTTCAGATGTTGCCAAATTTCCCCCAGCAAATCACTGATTTTCAGGAAAATTTGAGAATATTTTTCTGCCAATTTCTCAGATAATTTTGCGTGTAATTTGATGTGAAGTGTCTGAAAATTTCGAGGAGAAATATTCATATTTTTTCCGACAAAATAAACAGTTTATCCAAGGAAATTTGGCAACTCTCGAATGTTCATACGGCGTTCTTCCTTAGCACGGCAGTAGCGCGGCATTTTAAATGTACTTCAGACAAATCTGACAACCACGGTGACATCTTTTACTACGGTTCTTTTGTAGCGATGACAGGTGAAAAGAGGAGAAAATGAGGTTGCACCGTTCCGCGTGCCTTGAAAAGGGCCGATTGTAAAGAAGGCTGGGCTTGCCTGGGCTCCATTCACAAAAATATTTTGCGGAAAGAGTAGTCGGGGCGAGATTCGAAAAAAAAGGGGGTAACCTAGACATAATTGCAAGAAAAGGTTTTTATACATCAAAAAACGCAGAAAAATCAGCAGAATCTGAATATCTAAAGGTCGCCAAAAGGCCGCAAAAATTTCACCCCAAAATGGCCGAAAAACTGAAAAAATTCCCAAAATTTGCACGTTTTTCCTCCTAAATTCCTATCTTGCGCCAAAACTATTGGTTTTAGCGCCAAATGTTACTGGAACAAATTTTTAGAGGATAAAATTTTACTATGGAAAACCTTGTTTTGAGGATCATACGGTGACATTGGACCCCAGAAAATTGCATCACAAAAAAATTGATAGTTAACATCAACCGCGGATTTCATGAAAATGACCTATTTTCCTCTTGAACCGTTCAATTTAGAGTGAAAAGTTACTGAAAAAATATTTTAGATCGTAAAATTTTACCTATGAATAATGCAAGAAGCGCCATCGTTTGATAATTTGAAGCCTAGAAATTTCATTGGAAAGGGAGGCACTGCGGACCTCAAGTTTCCCATCACGGAGGTTAAATGTAAACAGCATATGTGATAAACTACGGGTCCTCCTGGTGAAATTTTGCGGTAAAACAGCATTATACATGATTACAGCAGATAGAGGCACCGTCAGCACTGAATTTTTTTCATTTATTGGACATGGGTACGGGGAGGGGGGCAGAGGAGGAGGTCAATAATGAACGACGTGTATCCGATATTCTCATGTGACTCTGTGATAGTCCGGGTATCCGAGCCGTTATACACAATTTCTCACGAGTTTTCTGCACTTTCCCTCGGAAATCGTTTTAATCATTTGGCAGATCTTTTAGGCGTTGTTGCAAGAAGATACATTTGAACGATAGTTTCTGTTCCGTTCGTGAAATTCTTATAGTGAGGATCAAACTTTTCCCGGGTCTGCCGGGAGCAAGAAAAACAGATAGTTAATCTTAGAATATGAAAGTGAGTAACCTTCCAAGTCAAATATATATGTGGATGAATCGAAGTGGAGTGTTATCATTAATTCTGCAAAATTTAAATTGGATCATCTGAGGATCCTTCTGGACCTCACAGCTTAGACACATGGTAGAACCATATTCAGTTCCACAAAACGTTCATTCTCTTACAATAGTATTGTTGATATGTGTTTATTTTCAAGGTTATCTTATAATATGCTGTATCGATTGTTTCGGAATGACGGATTTCTGAAGAATGAACGTTTGCCAACATGAAATATATTGGGCCTTAGGGCTCCTAAAAATGAAAGAGACGCCGCGCCGCGCGTCGCGGCCGCGCTAATCCCTCATTATGCACGCTTTTCTCGCAGCTGCAAAATACGCATCAAGTGCTGTGACCCTTTCCTCAAGAGTATTGTCGGCTCTCCACTGTACGTGCCTCCAGTTCGAATTTCCAGATTCTCCAAGCATTTGGGAAGAACATCTTGCCAAAAAAAAAATCCGAAAAAACGAGATATTGATTGAAAACCAGGGACTTTTTGCGGGAATTTGTTGCATATGGAAATAGAAAAGGGCCGAATGAACTCTATTGAGAGCTCTCGATTTTTCCATCGACTGTTTCGGAAGATGCATGCGGCTTTTTGCAAAGAGTTCTCATCTGCATTGACTTCATGACAAAAGAATGCATGCTCCTGAGGTATTTTTTACACAGATACGCGATTTTTCACAACAAGATATTAAGGCACGTCTTTCTACTAAAACCCGAAACCGAACTATGAGACGGGACCATTCTCGCATTTTGGTGAACGATGAGCTAAGAGCATCATCTCAGTTTTCCGTCTAAGGCACTGATGACCACAGCAGATGGTCAGCAGTTACTTTTAGTCGCGTTTCCGTAAATTTTGAAAATTTCGGACGATGATGACGTACGAAGTTTCAAGCATGTGCGTATTGCGTCATTGAATCTCTGTGATTTCTATCGCGGTTCTATTCGCGGTTTCGGTCAGTTCAGAAGTTTTGGACACGTGCTAATCATCGTTGCATCATTTGACGGTGGTGACTTACGCGGTTTCAAACATGTGCCTAAAATGTGTAAATTTCTTCTCTCTTTGCACAGGTTTAGTATGACCCGGAGAAACAGACGGGATCACCCCCCCCCCTTCATACCCGTCCACCAATGCTTCCTGCTACAATTCGTCGCCCTCCTGACATAAAGGCGTAACTACACTCTGCAATGAACCCTGTCTTCCATGCAACTTAATGCTTTTCCGGGCTCATCTTAATGTGTAGTTACGCCCTTATGTCAGCCAAGCGACGAATTTATCCCGCAGCTACGCCTTAAATACCTGCCAAATGATTAAAACGATTTCCGAGGGAAAGTGCAGAAAACTCGTGAGAAATTGTGTATAACGGCTCGGATACCCGGACTATCACAGAGTCACATGAGAATATCGGATACACGTCGTTCATTATTGACCTCCTCCTCTGCCCCCCTCCCCGTACCCATGTCCAATAAATGAAAAAAATTCAGTGCTGACGGTGCCTCTATCTGCTGTAATCATGTATAATGCTGTTTTACCGCAAAATTTCACCAGGAGGACCCGTAGTTTATCACATATGCTGTTTACATTTAACCTCCGTGATGGGAAACTTGAGGTCCGCAGTGCCTCCCTTTCCAATGAAATTTCTAGGCTTCAAATTATCAAACGATGGCGCTTCTTGCATTATTCATAGGTAAAATTTTACGATCTAAAATATTTTTTCAGTAACTTTTCACTCTAAATTGAACGGTTCAAGAGGAAAATAGGTCATTTTCATGAAATCCGCGATTGATGTTAACTATCAATTTTTTTGTGATGCAATTTTCTGGGGTCCAATGTCACCGTATGATCCTCAAAACAAGGTTTTCCATAGTAAAATTTTATCCTCTAAAAATTTGTTCCAGTAACATTTGGCGCTAAAACCAATAGTTTTGGCGCAAGATAGGAATTTAGGAGGAAAAACGTGCAAATTTTGGGAATTTTTTCAGTTTTTCGGCCATTTTGGGGTGAAATTTTTGCGGCCTTTTGGCGACCTTTAGATATTCAGATTCTGCTGATTTTTCTGCGTTTTTTGATGTATAAAAACATTTTCTTGCAATTTTGTCCGGGTCCAACCAAATCTCGCCCCGACTAGAGGCAGAGTTTAGGATAACCTATACCTAACGAACATTGGTGCTAGCACGGTCAAAAATCGACTATTTGCCAGTCTTTGTCTTTCAAAATCACGTGTGTAGGGATGTTGCACTCAGAAGGGATTTGGTGACTCATGAGTGTTTGCTGAATAATTTTTCACGAGAAAACTGTTGGTGTGGTTAAAAACACTCTAAGTTCGATATCAAAGTTTGCCTCACAATTGGATTACATTTTGCAATATGGAGCCACTATCTCTGGCTCTTCCATAAAACCACGTATCTGCATAGGGAAATCAATGACATACATGTTGTTTCTAAAATGAGCCAGAAATAGTGGTTCCTTATTGCAGAGTGTAATCCAATTTGCCTTATAACTCCTTATTATATTACTATACTATATTCCTTATGTCTTCTTTGTCTATAGCTTTGAATACCATAATTACAAAAATCAGCCCTCGGGGATATACTTCAATGCTTCGCTACTAACGGGTGTTCGCGCTTTAAATCAGAGGGTGAACAATTCTATCGCTTGATCCTCAGGGTGAGAACCACGGTTGCCAGGTTGCATAAAAAAATCTGGATATTTTATGTTGAGTCAAATGAGGGTCAAATGTGCTGAATGTTAAACACAATCCGGCAACAATGGTACCTAAAGACTACATTAAAAAGTCAAAGTTTCCTGACTTTCAAGCAAATCCGTCCTCATGTCCGACAAATGACGAACAACGCCAAACTTGCGAGATACTGCCACGCTAAGGAAAAACGCCGTATGTACATTCGAGAGTTGTCAAATGTCTCTGGATAAAACATGTATTTTTCAGGAAAGTCATGCTAATTGGACCACGTTAAGCAGAGAGGAACCAAGCCAACTCTGCCATTGCCAAATTTCATTGGGCAATTTGATTTTTTACACGAAAACGGCTGGGCGGATTTTTGTGCGAATTTCAATGAATTTACTGAATGATACGAGGGAAATCCCTTAAAATTTTCGAAGAAATCCGCACAAACGTTCACTCGTAAACAATTTAAATTGCCCAGTTAAATTTGGCAATAGCTGAAGTGGCTTGGTTCCTTTCTGCTGAACGCGGTCCAATTGTTCCTTGAAATTTTCAGATATTTTAGATAAAATTGAGAACAAAAGTGTTTGAATTTTTTTTTTTTAAAAAATGAAATTTTCCCCAGTAAATTCGTTTTTCATTGAAGGAAATATGGCAACGGCTGAAGGCTCTTACGGCGTTCTTCCTAAGCACGGCAGAGTATGACTAGCTGGATTCAAAAAGCCTATATGACCTTTGTTAACTTTCCTTCAGACTGGAGGTGAGAAGTTGTTTAGCCTTTCAGCCCAATCGCCTGGGAGAGTATTCATAGAGTGGAGAAAAACAAATTGCACCGCCTAGCGACAGTCAATTAAATAAATTTAGTGACGAGCGGCGATGAGTTTACGGCGAGATTAAAAGAGGCGCCGTTGAGACACGCAACCGTTATTGGACGAAAGATCATGTCCTCCGGCAGGTTCGAGTCATTCGAGGATCATTTCTGCCGTGCTAAGGAAAAACGCCGTATGAGCCTTCAGGCGTTGCCGAGTTTCCTTTGATAAAACACGAATTTCCTGGTTAACTGCTGAATATTTTCCTTCCAGTTTCTCAGATGATTTTGTTCGCAATTTCATCTAAAATCCCTGAAAAATCCCGGGAAAAGTATCCATATCTTTACTTAAAAATAAACATTATATCGAAGGTAATTTGGCAACTCTCGAATGTTCATACGGCGTTCTTCCTTAGCTCGGCAGATTTGTCCGTGCGAATACTTTTTATCTTTATCTGGTAAGAGCAACATGAGCTTGATTATTACTCACTATGATTGTTAAAACAGTAAGACTTCCTAGGAAATGCTAATTTTCGTAGATGGAGGACCTTATTGGTAAATCCGGCCCTGGAGTGTATCTGGAAAGTTCAAAGGATAATATTTATAACTTTCTTCAAAAATACATGTTTTAACTTTGACCGGAGAAATGGTAACTCTCGAATGTTGATACGGCGTTCTTCCTTGACATGGAAGAATACTGCCCTGGCAAGACGGTCAAACGGGGCCAAGCTTCTTTCACCGCGGGAGGATTCAAGGGTACAGAAGCTTTCAAGTTTACACGTTTTCATGCGCCCGCCCGCCAGCTTTCCAAAAAATTTCCTTCGGGTTTCAAAATAGAGGACCTTTCAGTTCTTGTCCCCTTTGATTTCCCGCCCTCCAAATTTTGAGGATCATTTCTACATTTTCCCGCTAAAAGTTAAGGCTGAAGTTTCGCGCTAGTTTCACGTATAGTTTCATGCTAAAGTTATGAGGTTGAGGGAAACACTTTTTCAGGAGTTTTATTCCACAGTTGTCGACACAATTCAGACAAAACTGTGACCATCCCAAAACTTTAAGGAGACGCTCAGAAAGATGCGACATTCGGACGCCTTCAGAAAAAAATTCTTATTTTGACCTGTGGAACACGGTACTGAAGTCTAGCTGTTCAACTCTGAGACATCATGTATACAATTGGGCTACATTTTGCAATTAGGAGCTACAATTTCTGGCCCAGTGTAGAGACAACGCACACACCACACTGGAAAAAAACACATTGGATCTGGAGTCCAGACTCTTGAAAACATTGACAAGAAAAAATACTCTTGATTCAATCGGATTATCACTTGAATCAAAACGAAATCCGCTTAAATTAAGAGGCTTGGTTCTTGATTTAAGCTAGATTCTGATTGAATCAAGAGTACTTTTTCTTGTCGATGTTTTTAAGAGTCTGGACTCTAGATCCAATGTGTTTTTTTTCCAGTGCATTAATTTCCCTGGGCACATAAGTTCTTTCACGCACGAGCAAGAAATCGTGATTCCTAATTGCAAAATGTATAGTCCAATTATTCATGCATCATCCCTATAACATCCCGTAAAGAATTAAACGGCATTTTGCAATAAGAAACTACAATATCTGGCTCATCGGTAGAGACACCTATGCGCATGGGGAACTAATGGTCTTGAAGTTACCTCTGAACTGGGTCCGAAATTGTAGTTCCTGATTACAAAATGCAGAGTCCAATAATTCATTCATCATCCCTATAACATCCCGTAAACAATTAGACGGCATTTTGCGATGAGGAACTACAGTATCCGGCTCATCGGTAGAAACACTTATGCGCATTCTGCCTTGCTAAGGAAGAACGCCGTATGAGCCTTCAGAAGTTGCCAAGTTTCCTCCGATAAAAACCGGAATTACTGGGGAAAGTGTGAATATTATTTTCTCCAATTTGTAGACAGTTTTATGCACAATTTAATCTAAAATATCTGAAAATTTCAAGGGGAGATATGCAAAAATTTTGTCAAAAATACAGGTTTTATCAAGGGAAATTAGGCAATTCCCGAATGTTCATACGGCGTTTTTTCTTAGCACGACAGCATAGAGGAACTAATGGTCTTGAAGTTACTTCTAAACTGGGTCCGAAATTGTGGTTCCTGATTGCAAAATGCAGTCCAATCAGTCATACATCAGTGTAACACCCCGTAAACAATTAGACGTCATTTTGCAATGAGGAACTTCACTATCCGGCTCATCGGTAGAAACACTTATGCGCGTAGAGAAACTAATGGTATCGGCGTTATTTCTGAACCGGATCCGAAATTGTAGTTCCTGATTACAAAACGCAGTCCAAATATGATTCAGTATCCTTTTATTGTTCCGGTGCCCCCCTCCCGCCGGGGGCGCGGGGGTCACGCGCTGACCGCTGCCCCATCCCGGGGATCGGGATCGATGCGGGTGACCGCGAGAGAGGCGAGCCGTTAAAATGGGGCGGTTGCCGGTTACGTAACCCGAAAGAATCCGGTCTCCGGTCGGCAGGATCGGGTGTCCCAAGTGCCCGAGTCCCGACCTCAGAGCGCCGCCCGCAGCGCCACCTAGCGGCGTGCCGCCGCGGCCCGTGTCGGAATTCCGACTTTCCGAGTTCAAGTGTAAGGCAATATCCGGGGGACATCTCGTCGAGGGTTGCCGCTCCGCCTCGAAAAGGGTGACACTCCGCCGGGTCGGAACTTGCCCCGGAAAGTTCTCGAGGAACATCTACTTATCTGAAAACTTGCACGGCAAAGTAGTCACTCGCACATCGTAGAGCCTCGGTGATCTTAGTAAGGGCGCTACCGTTTCCAGGGGAGGAGGTGTCGTCAACTACGTTAGCACTTGTTCAAACTCCGCTTGAAAGCGATTGCGATGCAATCGCCTGATAGTGATCGAGCATTGACAGCGGTCCGATCGTGAGTGCAGTTAATCCCAGTGGTGGATCTGGGGGGAGGGAGGGGGGGCATCCCCTCGGGCCAAAAAAGGGGGCTGAGAGAGAACGGGGGGNACGGGGGGTAGGAGGGAAAAAGACGGAGAAAAATAAAAGTGCTTCTAAACAATACTGAAATGGTGTCAAAACAGAATGATAAAACCAAAGTTTACCAAGCGAAAGGGTACTCAACACCACAGAAATAAATACCCACTCCATATGCTAAAATAAAATTACGCTAAAAAAGAATTTTTCGTCAATTTTCAATTCTGCAAGCGCAAATTGTATGCTAAAACTGCTTAAAAGTCACACTGGGTCGGCCTATTTTTGAAAAATTTCTGGAGGAGGCCCCCAACCCCTCGCTCGACATCATCAAATGCCCCCCCCCCCCTCCANTCCAGCTCACTCAGGATCTGCCACTAGCCAATCCTCGAGCCCTATTGGCCGACTGCATCGCGGTGTTTTTTATTAGAATGAACCTGTGCAATTTTCTTCCGAAATTGTTCTGATTTTTGTACGAGATCGTGGGAAAAATCAATTAAAATTTCAGTTGCACATGCCTAAGATTCACTGGGTACAAGTGAGATTTGCGAAGGGAAATTTGGAAATTTTGAGGTGCAGTTATGTTCTTCCGTCGGAGAAACGACGATTTGACCTAAGGCAAACAAAAAATGTAGCTTTCAGGCACTAAACGCTATTTAGCGGCAAACGGTCGGCTTTTCAGAACTTTCTACCCCCCCCCCTCCGCCCAGGGGGGACATCCGATTTGGCAACTCGAGGGTCCAGTCCGACGGTGGCCGAAGCGGCTTGACGCGAGAGGGGGGAGGGGGGGTTAAAAGAAAGATCGACGGACGTAAACAGGGGACAAAAAAAGCTGGAAGAATGAGCTGCTCGAGTGCTCGCTGCTGAATTGTGTACGGCTTCGAGAGTCGAGACGCCACCGCGCACCGGCCGCTCCTTCCCTTTTACGGGTGTTTTCCACCGCTCTTCCTTCGCGGTAATGAATGAGCGACGCCACGCGACACCGCGTCACTGACCGCACACCGAACCGAGGGTTTATTAGTGCGTTTGCCGGGTCCGGATTTTTCCATCCGCATCGGGGCTCTCGGGTCGCGGCGGTGGCTTCGTCGCCGTTGACGTAGACAAGGTGACAAGGTACGAATTTCAGCGTTCTGATACATGTTTCTTCACCAAAATGGAGATGTTGCATGTGTGAGGAATTTGCGATTTGACTGTTGATTCTTATGCCAAAGTTTGCGAAAAACACGATGGTGCCACTGGTTTTCCCTGGAATCAACTCCCAAGCTCAAAAAAGCTCTCAAGTTGAGGCAAAAATGGCCGGGGATATCCCACGCTCTCCTGCGAGTCCACCTCTACATCAAGACAAACTCTCTATGCAAAGATAGGGACCAAATACATTGACAGGGGATATCCCACGCTATCCTGAGAGTCCATCTCTACATCAAAATAAACTCTCCATGCGAAACTCTACACGAACACATCTTTTGAACATGAATAATGACCGAGTTATGTAATTGCCGACTTACACCGTCGATATGAGAAAGCCGAAAGTGCGAAAAAAATGACGTAGTTTCAGGCAAGACAACAGTACCTAAGTGACATAATTCCTCCGAACAGCCAGTAAAAACAGTGCTTACAAGTAAAGTGCCGCCCTCTTCTGCCAATTTCTAACTTGAAAGTGTGTTTTGTTATGTGTCTAAAACGAAACCACGAAAGCATGCAGAGGACAGCACTCACAGCTGCCTTGCCTAACATGAAAATGAAAAATACAATTCTTATGTAATTGAAAAAAAATCGGTCGATTTTAATCATCCAAACGATTTTTAAGAGTCTTTTGAGTGGAGTACGCGCAATGCGTTAAGTATTCACGTAGTCTTGCAGGCGCTAACATTGTCGTGATTGTAACTGATGTAATAAAATCGGTCGCTTTTTAATCATCCAACCGATTTCTGAGAGTTTTTTGGAAGATCAGTGGGAATTTGACAGAGAACGGAGGCTGCTTTCAATGGAATTTTCCGGTCAGAAGCTTTTGAGTCCGTTTTCTCAAAACTTCATTTTTGCACTTACTGCTCTCCCGCTATCACGGCAGTGCACCCATGCTCTCTTGGATAACGAGTAGAGTGCCTATATACGAGAGTATTGCCATCACAATCCTTTTACTACTTCCTTACAATCCTTTTACTTGGGCCTCCACAGTGTCATAAACGGGAATAGAGATTACAATTTCACCGATTGCAAAGATTATAATCTGGAATGGGCCGAGGAATTACGGGTTCGATAAGGAACAAACAGAATGAGAGCGGGAACGGAGAGAGAAATTTGAGAATGGGCCGATCGAAGATCACGAAAAACTTTCAATTTGTGTAATCTTTATTCCCGTTTGTGACTCCATGAGGGGGTGTTGTCTTGACTCTCAATATAAAGGGACTCTATGATAGCCTAAAACTGATGAACCATTCAGAAAGCGGCACATAGATGGCAATGCAGATGTTGCATGTGTCAGGAATTTGCTATTTGACTGTTGTTTCTTATGTAAAAGTTCGCGAGAAACACGATGGTGCCATTGGTTTTCTCTGAAATCAACTCCCAAGCTCAAAAAAAGCTCTCAAGTTGAGGCCAAAATGGAGGGGATATCCCACCCTACCCTGAGAGTCCACGTCTACATCAAGACGAACTCTTAATGCAAAGATAGGGAGCGAATACATTAGCAGGGTTGCCGTGTTTTCAGTTTTGGAGTCCCCAAATAAAGTGGCAGCCCTGTCAACGTATTTGCTCCCTATCTTTGCATGGAGAGTTTGTCTTGACGTAGACGTGGACTCTCAGGGTAGGGTGGGATATCCCCTCCATTTTGGCCTCAACTTGAGAGCTTTTTTTGAGCTTGGGAGTTGATTTCAGAGAAAACCAGTGGCACCATCGTGTTTCTCGCGAACTTGTACTTGGACTACATTTTGCAATTAGGAACTATAAAGTCCGGCCCGGTTTAAAAACAACGTATGTGCCATTAATTTCTCTATGCACATAAGTGTTTTTTTCAGATGAGCCATAATTTATGGGTCCAAATTGCAGAATGCCGTCCACTTATAAGAAACAACAGTCAAATCGCCAATTCCTCACACATGCAACATCTTCATACTCTCCCGTATACAGGTACTCTAGGAACGACGATATCTGCACCCATGCTCTCTTGGGTAACGAGGCAGTTGAGCACTTGAATCGGTGAACAACCAGGACAGATGCAAATGCACATTGCACATTGACTGCGGGGCGACCTTGACAGCGCCACGAGGCGTCACCTACGGCACTACGGACCCAGCCGCGCCTCCTCCGACGTAGTAAGAGCAAAAGCGTCGACCGTCGTCGCTGCGGCGAGCGGCGTAAACAATCGCGCGTTGAGTAGGTCAGAGATATTCCAGGACGAGTCGACGGAAGTGCATCGCGATGCAGAAGTGCATCCTAATCCCTCGACCGCGATGCACCGCCGAAAAATTCGGTCGGCAAGCTCCGGGCCTCGTTGACATTGCTTTCTTCTTCTTCGCGCGCCGTGCCGCGGATCCTTACGTAAGCGATTGGAATAGGTCGGCTTACGTAACGGCGGCTCCAACGTGTGGTCGTCGGCCAGATTTCGCCGATTTTCATCGCCGCATTGCGATTGGAAAATTCCTGGTTCTCGAAAACCAGGAGTCGGGAACTGCCGTGCGACGCAAAAACGCCTTAAACGCCATTTCACATTTCTTGGAAACAATGCATCATAGCAGAAAAACTTGTGTACCTTGGGACAATGTTATTAGAGAATTCTTTCGTAAATACTATCGAGAACTTAACCTGAAAATTTGAGTTGCATGGGTGAAACAGTATCTATTTTATAAAGTGTTAAGTTCCAAAAAACGAGGGAAAATCTTGATGGATTTACGGCGTTCTTGCTTAGCACGTCAGAGAAAATCTTTGGAGAGGTCGCACAGTGGATCGAGTCAATAGGAGGGTCGGACAAAATTTGGAAACTTTAAACGCATATAACTCCGTATATACAAAAATTTGCGGTCCTAAAAGTGGTTACATTGGTTTTCTCGTAAAATTTTCATCGACAAGCGTCCCTTGAAATTTAATAGCTGACGAAACGAGAGAGTGAGAAGTCGAGAGTCTTTTGAGAAGTCGCCTAGTGGATCGAGTCGATAGGAGAGGTCGGAAAATATTTGGAAACTTTAAACGCTTGTAACTCTGTTTATACACAAATTTGAGGTTCCAAAAGTGGTTACATTGGTTTTCTCGTAAAATTTTCTTCGACAAGCGTCCCTTGAAATTTAATATCTGACAAAAAGAACATCAAAATTTGCTGTTTTAGTCAAAAGCTCTCCGACCTCTCTAATTGACTCGATCCACTGTGTGACGGCCCGATTTTTCACCTCGACATTGCGATTGGAAAATTCCTAGTTCCCGAAAATAATGAAACCTCACAGGGTCATAAGTTTTTATTGAAAAAAAAAACTCCAGCCCTGGAAGCTAAAATTACGGGCTATATAGACATACCGTCCCCGTTTCGGGCTCAGAGGCCGGAAGTTCCGGGCATAGCACCCGGAGCAATCGAAGCTACGGCTCCAGCACCCGTACCTTTCGGCCCCTGAGCCTGGAACGGACGCTATGTCTGCATAGCCTGTAACTTTTTTTTCAGTGTAATTAACTCTTAAAAATCGAGGAGTGAAATTCGTTTCCGGACTCCTTATAAAGTGCCCAAAAACTCCAAAAGGTATGGATTCGAAGCGCAATTAGCACCAAAACAGCGTATGACACTCCGCAAAAAGAGTGGCTTCCGCTCCGTGGTAATGTAAGTCACACCGTAAGGAGAATACATTTTGCTCCGCATTTCATATCACTTGGGGTTTTTGAGCGCTATGCAGACTCCGGCACAGAATTTCACTCCAAAATTGAGTCATTTTTCGGTAAAGGGCGTATGAGACTTCCAATACTGTTAAGATTGTGCAACGGTAGTTCTTTAGTTGTAATGACTTATCAGACAGTTCTGCAAGGAAGTTTTCCCTGAATCTGCACCGAGTTTTTCCTCGCTATTGTATACAAGTAAGTCGTCTGTAAATGAATTTCATCTACCGCAAACGCTATAAAAACTTGCATAATCTTAGCAGCATTGCAATCATTATACGTCCTTTTACCGAAAAAATTCTCAACTTTTCAGTGTTTCCTCTGGAACAGGGTGATTCCGTCGAGATGTGGTTAACTTAAACCTCACAACTCACAAAGGTAACACATTTTCTTGGATTTCAAAATTCCCTGACTTTGCGGGCATTTGAACATAAAGTTCCCTGACTATTCCTTGTTTTCTTTGCATGATTTCTCATAAAAAAGCTTTTTAAACACAATTTCCAGCGCGAACTCAGCGAATCTCTTAAATTTGAAAATAATTAAATTATTTCGGCCTGAGGCGTTTTCGTCTTTCCGAAAAATACGGTCGGAATCCCTCAACGATCTAGAGATTTTCTTACACTAATGCAGAAGACGAAATACTTTCTTCTCTACATTTTGATGCGGGGCAGTATCTGCTCAATTAAAACTTATTCAGATGGGAGTTAAAATTTCGAAATGCAGATTTGGATAATGCGTTATCGTTTGAGAAAGATCTCGCCTCGACGGACAGTGGGTGAAAGTCCAGCAGTTTCACAGAGGAACATCTAAAATTATATTGAATGTACTTATTATTCTAACTCTCGTCATACAATATTCCTCTTTTCAGGATAGCAGAACAAGAAATCTTTCAACGAGTATACATATGGAGGTATACGATCATTCTGTACCCCGAAAAAAGAAAAAAGAAAGGCCTTAAGGATCTGTTCATAAAATTCATAACGCTTGAAATCAGGTTATTTTTCCCTGATAATAATAATCGATAGAACGGAGTCAAAATGCCAGCTTTCTTTTACTGACCTCAACTGATACTGTGAGAGAAAATTGGACTGAAATCAGTTGAAATCAATTCACTATAAGAAACATTTTCCAGATGGACAAGAATTCTCATTCATTCAACCGGAATTCTCTTTAACGTGGCAGGACTCTTCGAAATAAAAGGAATACCGTTCGAAACAAGGAGATTTCTTGATGACTGAACAAGAATACTCGTCCGTGAATCATCAGTTAGAAATTTTATTGACCCAACAGGAAGGTCTCCGTGTGTAAATGGACCACTAGACAAGGTACGAATTTAAGCAATCTGATGCATGTTTCTTAACCAGGATTTCAAGTAGAACACGATTAGCGGAATGGATATTACTGGAACTAACTCCTAACGAAGATATTAACGTTTTCATTTCACATTGGGTACGAGGTATTAGAACTGCCCGCTCACAAGAAACTCAAAGCTCTACGTGAGTCAAATCGCGCACTACAACGGTTTCAGCAAGCTTCTCAATTGAGCAATGTTCATTTCCCACCATGTGTTGTTCAAACTATGAGCAATTTGCTATAGCTGAGCCAAAGCGTCAAAATTGAGGTTGCCACATTTTTAAATCGCAGATACTGTCATGATAACGTTTAGCGCGCGATGTGAATCACGTAGAGAATTGAGTTTTCATGAGCGGGTGGTTGAATTTACGCATCAGGAATCATTAAATATCTTCGTAAGGAGTTGATTTCGGTATTTTTCGTTGTGCGCATCGCGTTTTACGTGAAAGAGCCATGCACAAATTCGCCCGTTTTTGGGCCCTCGAAATTGGGGTCGGTGTGAGGTTTTTTTTCATCTATAGGGTGACCCTTTACACATAATAAAATTTCAGATTGAGTATACGCACCGTTTTTGAAATATGGGGGGGCAAAGTCCCCGATTTTTACTCATATTTGCAGGTATTTTATAGTCGAACTTCGGCTGCTACAAGGTACCGGATGTAGATATTGAAGCGCGGTTTGCGGTGATTTGTCAAGCTATTTCTGGATTATTTTTTCACATCTTTTACAAACCCGCAAATGGTTTTTCGGGGGGGGGGGAGCTTTATTCATGTTATCATGACCGTTCGTATACGTCTTACTGGCATTAATTGCTTCGTTCTCGACTCCTCTCCACGCCGTAATCATGATGGTATTTTCTGTTAGGAATCTTTCTTCTTCTTTATATTTGACCAATTCTAATGTTGTCTCCCCCTTTCTCCCTTTTTAACCTCCCCCCCCCCAATTCTAAACACTCCCTCTCAAGTGTATATTCCTGTGCGGCAGATATGAAGGTGTTATTTGTGGGGAATTATTTTTCTGTCTTTATGGTTGATAAACTTTGACCCCACCTATTTCCTCCTTCCCCCCTTTACCCCTGTTTCACCCCCCCCCATTTCCACCGTACCTTACTCGAAGTTGTCTGCTCCCTCTGCAGCAGAAATGAGGATGTTTCCGGTAACTATTACACTATCCGATAACTATTATACTCTCACAAAAAAAAGTATTCAAGCATGTAAAAAAGAGAAAAGAGGGGGGGGGGGTGGAAAGAGGGAATAAGGTAGGAAATATGAACTAGTGAGGGGGGATGGGAAAGAGAAAAAAGGGTGGGGGGTGTCTCCCTTGTATTGAGTTTAAAAAAGTAAAAAATTCTTCGCTGGAAACATCCTCATTTCTGCTGCGGAGGGAGCAGACAACTTCGAGTAAGGTACGGTGGAAATTGGGGGGGGGGGGGGAAACAGGGGTAAAGGGGGGAAGGAGGAAATAGGTGGGGTCAAAGTTTATCAACCATAAAGACAGAAAAATAATTCCCCACAAATAACACCTTCATATCTGCCGCACAGGAATATACACTTGAGAGGGAGTGTTTAGAATTGGGGGGGGGGGGGTTTAAAAAGGGAAAAAGGGGGAGACAACATTAGAATTGGTCAAATATAAAGAAGAAGAAAGATTCCTAACAGAAAATACCATCATGATTACGGCGTGGAGAGGAGTCGAGAACGAAGCAATTAATGCCAGTAAGACGTATACGAACGGTCATGATAATATGAATAAAGCTCCCCCCCCCCCCCCCGAAAAACCATTTGCGGGTTTGTAAAAGATGTGAAAAAATAATCCAGAAATAGCTTGACAAATCACCGCAAACCGCGCTTCAATATCTACATCCGGTACCTTGTAGCAGCCGAAGTTCGACTATAAAATACCTGCAAATATGAGTAAAAATCGGGGACTTTGCCCCCCCATATCTCAAAAACGGTGCGTATACTCAATCTGAAATTTTATTATGTGTAAAGGGTCACCCTATAGATGAAAAAATACCTCACACCGACCCCAATTTCGAGGGCCCGAAAACGGGCGAATTTTAGCCCTTTTTGTGCAAGGCTCTTTTGATCAAGAAACATGAATCAGAATGCTGAAATTCGTACCTTGTCTAGTGCTCCATTCTTGGACTTTCCCAGTTGGACAAGAATTCTCGTTCATTCAACCGGAATTCTCTTTAACATGACAGGACTCTTCGAAATAAAATGAATACCGTTCGAAACAAGGAGATTTCCTGATGACTGAACAAGAATGCTCGTCCGTGAATCGTCAATTGGAAATTTTATTGACTCAACAGGAAGGTATTCGTGTGTAAATTCTCGCACTCTGATTCCCTGAGACAACCCTGAAACCCGAGAGCGGGAGAGATTCACAATCAACGCTTTCAGGAGCCACTGACCGTCTGCTTAAGGGATGAAGGGATCTCTTGAGGATTTCGCGTGCGACCATTTCATCGTCAGGGCAGTTAAGTATGTCCATTACGCTACCCAACTGCAGACTTTGGGTCGATTGTCGAATGTCGAATGATCCTGATCGAAGAATCTCTATCTCAGCAATACTTATTATCGAGCAAGGTCATTCGATACAGATTCAACGATCCAGGCGCAGAATACAACTATTCGAACTCAACGGCTATCCGCGTTGCATACGCAAATAAATGAAGGCGCCACGTGGGCTGATGATTGAAACTGCAGACTGCGGGTCGATTTTTGAATCGTCATCGAATAACCATGATCGACAAAACCGTATCTTAGCAATGATTTTTATCGAGTAAAGTGATTTGACTCTAACTCAACTCAACTTCTTCGAATTTTTCAGACAGTTTAGTTCGCAATTTGATCTAAAATATTTATTTCAAGAAAAAATATGCACAACTTTCTCCAAAAAGTCATGATTTATCCGGGGAAATTTGGTAACTCTAGAACAATAATACAATGTTATTCCTGAATGTCTGCGCTAAATAAGTTAATCAATTCACGCTTTTTTAGACTACGACAGAAGATCGGCTATCGTCATTTTCGCATGGAAAGTAAATGCAAGACGCAAGATGGCGGATCTTCTGTTCTGTCGCAGTCTAAAAGTGCGTAAACTTAGTTGGCGCGGACTCTAGCACAGCAGCGTGGACCAGTGTGCTATCAACTGAAGCTCAGAACAAAACCGACAAGTTCAATTTTTTTACTCGAATTCCTTTGAGCGTTTCGAATTTCGGTCGAAGTCTCGAGCTTTCTCCCACTGCACGACGACGCGACGCGATTAAGGATGTAAATCCTCCTGCGAACAGCGGTCGTTGACACGGCTCACAGTGGAACGAGTCGAGTCGAGTCAACGGGACAAGTCAGAAGAAATTTTGAAAATTTAAAAGCTCAAAACTCTATTATTACAAAACGTAAAGGTTTTCAAAGCAGGCACCATAGGTTCGTTCGTCAAATTAACTTGCCCGAGTAGCAAAATGAAAATATTTTATGAAAAAAAAAAATATTAATGAAAAAAATTTAGAAAATAAAGAAAAAGTAGCTGGCCTCATGTAAAGTAGCCATAAAGGGAGTGCCACTATTTACCAAAGAAAATATGTCTACTTCCTGTCTACAAAATGGATCTATTTTCCGTCAAGAAAATTGATGGGGCTATTTCCTTAAGAAAACATATCCAAAAACCTGATGGAAAATAGAGAAAAATTGGATATTTAATTTTTCTTTATATATTTCTTAGAAATTCAAAATTCAGAAAACAGATAGAAAAAACACAGAATGTAGACGACAACTGTTTTCATTGTATTTAGTGTCCGGAACGTAGACAGAAAATAGAAGATTTCAATAATTTTCTTACTTCTATTTGATACATCTATTTTCTTTCCATTTTCTTTCTATTTCATTTTTCTGTCTTGAAAGTAGACAATTTCTACATTAATGCTAGACAGAAAATAGAGCCCCATGCTACTTGGGCGAGGAAGCACACCTTTAACTTCAAAATCTCACAAATTAAAAAACTAAAATTGCAGTTTTGGTCAAAAAATCTATGTCCGACCTCTCCCATTAACTCGATCCACTGTGCGTCCGCAGATGGATGCGACTACGACACCGAATCGGTAGTCCATAAATATTGAGGTTTAATGACTCTGATTGTGAGTGAATGCACCAAATAGACGGGAACGGAATTGATAAACCNGGGGGGGGGGGGGGGGGGGTGTGTGTGTGTGTCCGCGCGGAGTCTTTCCGGGACCATGTGAGGAAATCTTTCAAATTTTTCCGCATGAGCAGTTGAAGAAAAAAATTTGCGAAACGATCTGAGTTCGAGAAATCAAAAATTTTGGTGACGAAAGGAAGAGGGCTACTTGAACCGCGGCCACCAGAAGGGAACCAAGCCACATCAGCCATTGCCAAATTTAATTGGGCGCAATTTAATTTTTTAAAAGAGAACGTTTCTGCGGATTCTTTTGAAAATTTTGAGGAATTTACTTCGTACTATGAAGAAAATTTACTGAAATTTGCCCAAAATATCGCACAAGCACTCTCGTGTAAAAAATTAAATTGCCCAGATAAATTTGGCAATGGCTGATGTGGCTTGGTTCCTTTCGGCTTAACGCTGGATTTTTCCAATCCAGACAATCAGTCCTTCATTCAGGTCGAGTCTGAAAATTGAAGGTGGTCCCCGGAGAACTTCTCTCCTTTGAAAAGGTGTATTGGTGATATTGTACTAAAAAAAATGTCTTCCTTAAAATAACGATCACATGGGAAAATAGCATTTTCTAGTAGGAACCTAGGAATGTTTTGGCAATGCTGCTGGGTAACATCATTTCAAAACCATAATAAAATTTGAGCTATGCCAGCGACCATGCAGGGTGATCCAAAAGTTCTGCAACATCACAATAACCCGTATGGTTTTTGCTCCATTTCAGGGTGATGCCCTTGACATTTTGGGGGGCTCCAAAGGTCGTTTCTTTTAACCTAGGAGCACTCTCAAAATTCTAGTCTTTATCTTGATTCATTGGGTTGGTTGTTGCTAATGGTGCGGAGCTTTTGGATCATCCTGTATTGCGCAACATTAATGAAGTACTGTCCTCAACTGGATTTGATAAGAAGTCACAGCATAGTAGCCAAAAATGATCGATGTTACATATAAAAGAGAACTTCTAACGAATTTCCTCACAGCCAAGATACACCCCTTTAAAATCTAAGAAGGGATAAAATGTAAGAACAGAACTCAGGAGTAAGAGCTAAGATCACAGAAGTCTATTCTTT
>NW_017550151.1:345932-409662 GCF_001854935.1 Bemisia tabaci | reverse complement strand
GGGTGTCTTTAAAATTTATATTTTTCTGAAGATTCTAATCCTCCTTCCCTTGGCAGCTGCAGCCCTCAAAAATTAAAAAACGAAGTTTTGTAGCCTTTGGCTTGTTGAGGGCTTAAATTACATGATACAATTTGTCAGGCTGCTTTTTTGAGTAAAAAAGAGGGGTAGACTTTAGGAGGGCATGCTTATGATGAACAATCATTGACTACATACTGCCCCCCCCCCACCCCTCAAAAAAATGTAATCTTCTTCAGAAATCAAAACTGTTAAGAGATCATAAAATACTTCGAGCTGCTGATTTATTCCTTCAAACTCTCCAGATTGTGCCACTCTTGGGAAGCACAAAAAAAAATGTCGCACTACAAAAAGTCTTATTTCCAAAATTGACTCTAGAAATCTGGGCACCCAACCTGAGTCACTCTGTATTTAGATGCTTATTAAGTATCATTCTAAAAGCCATAGACAATTTTCTTAAGTTATCAAAAAACTTGATTAACTTAGCAAGGTGGGTGCTCCATGAAGTTAAACCAAAAAGTTCACTATCATTGTTGTTGAAGTCAACTCGCTGATTATGAGAGTAGGTACATCTCCTCAGAACTTCAGTGCCAAAAATTCTTACATATATGGACAGGTTTACAAATTTGGAGAAAAAATCAATATTTTTAGAAATTATCTCATTACATAATATATCCACACATCACTGGAAAAAACTGCCATCGTACCCATGGCATAATTGGCATACCATATTCCAAGGAATTCAGTCAGAGAAATGCATCAAAATCTCATTGAATATACATTGAAGAGGAGACAAAAGATTAAGGTAGTAAAATTAGGAGGGCACGATGAGAGGATGAATCTCTTGACAATGAAGACATGAGGTCAAGGTGTGAACCAGCAAATGCAGTGTGCCATGTGGTAAAAAAGGTGGATGGCATGCAAGCATAATGCCCTAAATTAGGACAGCACAAAATAATTAAATTCATTCAGCATCAACTGCTGAAACTTAATAATCAAGGTGAAACGAGCATTCACTGCATTATCGTTTTATCACTTGGGCAGAAAGAAATCGAGACCAAAATGATAAAGCTCCACGAAATGGTTACATAACAGCCTCAGCAGGACCAAGGGATAAGGTTCCTGGAAATGAGGCGAATAGTGTGGATATCTAGCAGGTGATATCATGAGGATGTCCTGAAGGATTATATGGTCACTCTTCCGCAAGACTGACTTCATTCTAATAAGATAAATATCGCTACTTACAGAGTAATTGGTGCTGCTGTAGGTTTGAGAATTTTTGGTGCCTTGGTTCACCAGGAGCGGTTTCTGTTCTTCTTTTAAACCCATTTCGGACGTTGCGATTAACAATTAAAAAACACGTATCACACGGAAACCACAAGAATAACACATTAAGCTAACACATTTTAACTATCATTCACGATATAATTCGCCGTTCCTTCGAATCACCGTCCTCGAAACCACTGCAGGAGATGCACTCGGAGCTTCGCTGGTTATGTAACTAACTTCTCCCGTAAACATGCCGCGATCACAGGCCGATGGTGGAATGCACGGAGACCGAGCTGAATGGCGCAAGGGGTTCTCAGAATTTGACAAGCGCGCCCGGCATCAAGATGACTGGAACAACCATAGATATTCACAAATTATGGAGGTGGGATTCTTACGGGAGCTTTCGACAATTTTAAACGGTATGAGCCCAAATTAATGAACGGAAACTTAAATTTCAACGATAAAAAATGTAGATAGCACTGTACTTTTTTGTTTACATTTTTTATCAAGGCAAAGGATCGAGATAAAGTCTCTGATTGGCTGCAAAGAATTATAATAGCCAATGAGAGTTCTTCAAGGAACCTTCGCATGTTGTGTAGCGTTTCAAAACAAAACTTCCCTGCTTCGCTCGTGGAAGATTCTATTTAGTATCAAATTTATGATTTTTTCATGATTGGTGATCAGTATTTTCACAGGTGTTATTCGAAAAATTATATTATTTCAGAAAAATTCTGCATAATTACCCGAAAAAATTGAATGAACTTATTAAAATTTTTTGGTGCAATTATCAGTGGTTGTCCTCATGTTTTTGCGCTTTTTGTTTTGTTCCTTGATTTGTTTATGTTCTCATAACCTCATTTTTTAACCATTTATTTACAGCCCCAGTTCTCTCTCCCCTTTACGCCTTCTAATTATTAAAAAAAGTGTATTTTTGTGGAAGTTTGTGAATTTTGAGCAACATGTATCAGTGACTGTGACAGTTCATAAGTCATCCTTAATTCTCTTTGTTCACAGCAGCATCATGAGTGACAATAACTCGCCCAAACCCAACGATACCTCTAGCTTAAGGAACCTACCTCAATCTTTTCATTTTAATCCACGAATGAGATCACCTGGAAATAATTTATCACCTTACACACCTCGTAAAACAAATGCTGATAGTTCAGATTTCATATCGTTCAGTAGCTCTAGTCCAGCTGATAACCGAAATCATTCCTTCAGGCACTTTAACAAAACTCCATATATGAACCGGGGGAAGTTCAGATCGAATCGAAGCCGAAACAGTTTTAGTTCTCCTAACACTAGTTTCAACTCTAGTCGTAATAGCAGTTTTAGTAGCATGAATAGCAGTTTCAACAGCTCCCAGAACTACACCCCATCTTCACAGGTAAGAGTTACGTCAGACACAAAATCGCCAGGTATTCCCTCCTAGAAAATGTTGTCCATCTCTTTTTGTAAAGGACTGTCAGATAACTTATTTCCTTTCAACAAGTTGATGATGGTGTCAAGTGATAGTTAATCATCAGACTTGATGAGGATAGATTCGTCAATTTACAAGTTACGACCTCCTTAATTTAACAAATGCTACCAAAACATGTCCCTGGCATCAATTTTTACAATAACTCCCCAGATGTGCAGGAATGCATCATGTATCAACACTTAATAACTCCTATCTCCTAATTATTTTACTGAAGATGGGTTTCATTACCATTGTGTCCACGCAATTTTTTTATGTCTTAGTCTTCTGTTTAGAAATATCATAGCTGCACATATCTTGGTCAGTGCACCTATTTTTTAGACCAGGGTGCTGATGCAAAATATAAACTAATAAATAGAATAATTGACCAAAAAATAAGTACTGTTTTCGTCCAAATCAAGTCCAACATCCCACTTGTGAAAAAATCAGAATCAAGGCAAACTCATGATTGAGAAAGAACCTTAATATTCAGTAAATACCCCAATCAAATGTTTGGGAACTTCCCTTTTGACCATAGCGCAATCTTCCCTTTGAACTTTTTGAGTTAAAATAAGCGCACTCTAAGAACTCTTTGACCATCGAGACTAAAAATCATTCAATGGGCAGGCTGACTTCAAGTAACTGAAACTGCTTTTTCCCGAAGAGGAAAATATTTTTGTCGACAAAGACGGAAGAACATTAACCTAGGAAATGCTGTATTTGTCGTTTCCACCCAGTGGAATGTAACCGCCGATCAGTGTTTCTAGATTTCCTCTCCCAAATAGCATTTTTACCCAGAGAATCGTAGGCAATTTGAACTGAAAACTTCATTGATTTTCCTTGTGATCTCATGGAAAGAGCTGACAAATTTTGGACAAAAATCGAACAGGTATACTCCTGCAAAATATTGCTCTGTTTGAGTCAATCTTACAACTTTGGAATGGAGCTATTTTCCTTCGTCCAAGAAACAATTTCTTTGTGTTCCTAATGAAAACAATAAAGTGTAACACCAGGTTCTTACCCTCTTCATCTGTGCAATCCTCTTCTCTTCTAGTTCTTTATCTTCAGCAAATTTTTGAAATCCAAGGCGATAAGTGTGAATATTTTTCTTACTCTCTTACAGAACTATGACTCCGAAGATTGGGAAGACTCAGAATCTTATCGATCCATGTTTGGGAACCCCTGGGCCTCCTTGGAAAATGAACTAAAACAAAAGTATGGAGATAGATTGGAACCATTACCTGATATTGCAGTCCACCGAAAAGAAGAAACTTAAAGAATGGGTAAATGCCAGTCACAAATACTTAGTTTCATATCAACTGTACGGTCAGGAAAAGATATTGCATGAAAAAGTGAATGATCCATCAACAAAGATAGTCTGGAGACCATTGAAATTTGAAATAATGCCATTAAATTTTTCTTGCTTCCTAGTCTACTAAGTACTTATCTACTCTACTAGGGTGTCTACCAAAACAGACCAGCCAAAAATCAGTACTTTTACGGTACTTTTTCAATACATTCCCAAGAAATTCAGTTCCTCAATAACCCAACAATACAGTAATTTTTCAGTACCTGCATTTGAAGAAAAAAGAAAAATTTCAAAAATTTGAATTTCTCTCTTAAATTGCGACAAAAATGACGAATATTCCGGACCTTCTTGCGGAATTTCCTTTAGAATCTTTAGCTAATCTACAAAAAGCGAGCGTCAAAACATGATTCTGTAACCAGCACATCTGACCCATTTTAGTAATGTTTACAGTCCTTTTCATAAGGTTTACAGTCCTTTTTACAAAGCTCATTTGTAGTCCTTTTTATACCCTAAGTGTTCTCTGTTTTCATTCTTTACAGATGCTACTCCAGATGACTGTAGGTTAAATTGCCGAAGGTCAACTTCCATCACATCATCTCTCGTGTATGGAGAACAACTATTTCTTCCTTATTTTAAGGTGGAATAAGTTTTTGTTTCTTTTTTTCATACTAAGCCAATTTTTAATGCTCAAGTTCTACTTTTTACACTGTCATTCAATCACTAAGTTTCCTGACCCAACCCACCATTTGAGTATAGGTATCAATTTAGCCTCTTTGAACCCTCCTAAGGTAGTTCTTGTGACTTTATTTTATTTATTCACTTGAGTAATTCATTTTATCTCAGAATTATTCCAAGGTAATGTTGGTTTGGTACCTTTTTTGCTGATTTTAAATTAAATTAATTTGTTTCAAATTTAATTTTGTTTTTTTATTTATCATTATATATTATTTAAATCTTTCCATTTCGAATACCGCCTCCTTGCTCTCATTTCACTGTCCTCACCTCCTGTCTATGGTGTCCGTTCATGGCATTGAGTTTTCTCAATCATTAGATGGATCGCATATAGCAAAAAGGACCCAGCGCGATTACAGTGTTTTTAAAATTGTGCAACTTCTTCTTTTCTCTTACAAATACTCAATATATGTACAGTATTAAAATGTACACAGTTATTTTTCTTTAAAACTGCCAAGAATTTGGTGGGAACCAAAAAAAATTTACTGTTCTGGGAAATTTTTTAGATGATTATGGAGAAGCAACATTTTTACAACACTGTAATCGCGCTGGTTCCTTTTTGCTAAACGCGATCCAAATATGGCTAGGGCAAAATGTTCAGAACTATTTTTTCAATTAAAGACTTAGGAATTTTTTTCCTTTAATTGCATACATTTTATAATTTCATCATGTTCGACGCCAGGAATATCCACTGTAAAGTCAAATAGCTGTTTTGGGAATCACTCACCAAGTACTAATCGTTTCTCTGTTGTTTTTTTTATTATTATAATCATTTTTCTTCAAGTATCAGTTTCACTGATTAATATAAAATAGTTTATGAACTACTTGTGGACTACATTTTGCAATAAGGAACCTCTTTCTCTGGCTCTTCCATAAAAGCACATATCTGCAATGCAGATGTTTCTATGCAGAAACCAATAGCATGTGTGCTGTTTCTAAATGGGCCAGAAATAGTAATTTGAAAAATGTAATCCACATAAGGGGCTTGGAGGACAACGTGCATAAGTGCAGTTTTTGAAAAAATTAAGGTATTAATGACTTCAAATAAAACTAGTCTTAATGCATATTCTGTGAAAAATTCGCTCCCGAACACCAATTGTTAAGCATCAAAAAGTCAGTTTGAACCTTCTTCCTGCCAGAGGGATCCATGCAATTTTGACACTTAAAACGCGTATTTCTCGAAGTAGAAAAAACTGCACTAATGCGTCTAGTCCTCCAAGCCCCTTACATGGGTTTCAGATTAACTGATTCAGTGTTCAATTCACTGACTCGTGTTTATAGACACTTGATTTTCAATTGATTTATTATTTACAATAAAATAATACTTCATACTAACTATATTTTACTAGAAAACAATTTATTTGATTGAAAATTTAAAACACATTTAGTATTTTAAACAAGATATACACAATTTATGATAAATTTTTACATGGAATGACTAAAAGGAACTGACCACCGAGACTTCTAATCAACAGATCTTGCTTTTTGTCAAACTGATTAACAGGACCATTTTTAAGTACATCGTACAACAGTTAATTTCAATGTGAGCACATATTTAGAACAAGTAAAATACAGATCACTAAGAAGATCCTTACGTTCCCTTACCTTCATAACGTTTCAAAACAAGAGATGAATCGCTTGGGCGATTGATGGGAGCAAATATTTTCACAAAGAAGCTAACGAAGGTTGAGTTATGTGCTCTTCAATTCAGAATTTTGTCACTACTTAACTTTCACAATCTTTTTTACAATTGGCAATTTTGTGTTTTGAACAAGACAGATGAGAGTTTCAAATAATTTCTCCAAACGATGGTCTAAATAATCTACATCAGTGAATACTGGCTCTAGGTCAGATTAAATGAATTTATTGAAATTAATTCAATCAATTCGGCAAGGGAGTAAAAAACTAAAATAGAAACTTGTTCTAAAAGAATGTCGTGTGGTAATGTGACCCTAACATTAGGAAAAAAAATAAGAAAGCACGAAATAAAAATCTTGGTGCTACACAATAAACCGGTTATTGGTTAAATATTTACCAGTTATTCTGATACGCATAACAATAAAGACGAAAAATTCTCAAAAGTTGGATCTTTTACTAATTTTTTCCCCTAGATCTTGATACTTTTTAACTTGACTGACAATTATCGCACCATTTAACTACAAGATGGGGTAAGAATTTAACCTCTTAAAAACATATTGCCTCATCAAAAGTTCCTCTAAAACAAGTTAACTAAATCAAAAACTTCCAAAAGAACCTTAAAATAGAGAAAATAACACTTGCGGTTTACATCATGAACGGATGAATATTCAAACTTGCCTTTTGGAAAAAACTATGGTAAACTTTTTTCAGATCAGCCATTGAAAACAACCTATACATATTGGGCTAATGACAGGAGCTTGCTTTCCCAGACATTTTCTTTTACCTCTAATGGAAGGCATCTCTAATCTCGTTTAAAAAAAATTGGCACAATGAAATATTCTTCCACTGTTAACAATACCAAGATCAGTTTATTCTTCGATTTGACTTGAGTATACTTAGGTTTTTTTTTATGAGCAGTGTGAGTTAAATGCACAAAAAGCACTACAATGAGATTTTGTAAAACACTAATGCATCCACTGTATTTTGCGTAAAATTTTAACAATTTTGGTACTTAATTTTGTTCCAAGTCTGATGGTCCATTACGTTTCAATGGCCGAAATGCAAAACGACGTATCTCCATTACGGTGTTTCAAAATTTTCTCTCAGATTTTATTTTTTTGAAGAGAAACAAGCTAACTATATAGATTGAAATCTATACATAATATTCTGCCAATAGTAGAGAAAAATTGATGAAGTTTTTACAAAATTATGTTGCCTTCTTGTTTTTTTTTTTTTTTTTTTTTTTTTTTTTTTTCACAGAAAATAAAGTATCATGAGAAGTCTGTAACGTCGCAAAGGGATATGTGGTTTCGCACTTTGGTCATCGTTTTGCTTACTGGCAAACACCTTAAAGATTAGTTCTATGGAACAAGCAATTTTGAATGTCCGGGTCAGAACTTGGTGGAGTCATCATGATGAACACATTATCAGCAAAAGCACTGAAAATGTTTGAAAAGGCACTTCAGGAGTGAGAAAATATCTAACAAGTAAGCTGGCAACTCACGAATTTTCATAAATTCCGAACAACTTGTATGATTTTTAATCATACCTCCTTAGCATTTTGAGGAGTTGGAGTTTTGTTTAAAATGTAGATTTAAATATATTAAAACCTGCAGTAAAAGTCACACATAAATTTTAGTAGGTCGAAAACATAAGCAGCCAAGAGAAAAAATATACAATGAGAATTTTAGCTCCTCTCTAATGTACCTTTTCTCCAAGACCAGTCTACAAATAAGACTCAAAAAGAGTCATTCTGAAATTTTCCTGACATTTAAAATATGTAACCATAGTTGGCAGTATTGCAACTGGAATAAAATTTTGTACGGATCCGTTTAAAATAAAAATAAAAAAAACCTGCAGTAAAAATTACGAATGAATTCTAGAACATAGGAAAACATTGAATGAGCAGACAAAATATAAAATATAAAATTAAAAAAACTTCAGCTCCTCTCCAATGACCCTCTTCTGCAAAATTATAAATAAGACCCAAAAAGATTTCTTCTGAGATTTTGCTAACATTTAAAATACGTACTTCCGACAATTGGCAGTATTGCACCTACATTTAACTTCTCCTTTCCTCCTCCTGGATGTGTCAGTCTGGGAATATGAAAAGCACAGCTCTTCACCTTTCCGAATATCTTTGATGGCAAACAATACTAGCAACGGAAGATTAGGATCCAAACAATTGATCCACGAGGCATAAATTGCTAAATTTGGATCACAAGAGTGATTGATGAAATGGGAAATATTCCCATAGACTGAGGCATCTACTGTGAAAGGACAGGGAGAGTTATCAGGGCAATTGAAATCTAAATCGAATAGATAGAATTTCGAATCAGTGTTCGAGCGGACAGCCGCCTCTTCTGCGGTAACAACTTCACCTACGTATTTTGTGATGAAAGAACCCTTTTTGATATCGTCTAAGGCTTTAACGCCCCAGCCACAACCGTTAGAAGTTTTGAAGATGCACAAACGGTAGTGCTGGCCACGCTGGATGACACGGTTTCGGCACTTGACAGGGCACGTACAGCGGTTATTGCATTCATAGATAGGAGTACCTCTTGGCACCTTGATTCTTCCGTGTTGGTCATAAGCAAAGCCGGATTCTTTTCCGCAACACAGCTGCGAACTCACTGTACATCCGCCAGGACAATCACAGCCAAAGGGAGGATCATTGGGTATAATAACCCCAGCACCGGGTAAATAATGGTTGATGTAGTTGAAGTTGGGAGGGGGCCCTTCCAAGTCTACATTATTCTCTACTGTGATCAAGGCCGAGTTCTGAGCAAGAAAATTGATTTCAAGTTCCCACTCTTGCAGGGAAACTAGCTGAGCTTTGCGGTGGGCACAGAGTTTCTCCAGAAGCAATTCGTGGCGAAGTCGCTTCTTCATTGGTTCTAGCATTTCTTTTGGTAGCTGTTTGGTAAAAAGAAGGAGTGCCTTATCTATGAAATCTCTGTTTGGGACAGGCAATTTGATACCCTGTGAAGAGCGGTAAGTTGATAGCAATTGGTTGAGTTCTTCTTCGGATGTTCGGGATAAGGTTTGTCTCAATTCTCTTAGGTTGGCGTTTTTTCGGAGAAGCGATATTTGTTTGTGCTCATTCGATCTGAGCAGTTGTTCGAAATAGCCAACTAGCTTTTCTTGGCAATTGAGTAGATTAGTGATTGGCTCCCAGGTATTATCGCTTGCGTCCCATCCGATCCACTTGACAAAAAACATGCACTCGTTATTTTCGAGAATTTTGTGGGACTCAATATATTCTACCTCGTACTCTTCAGGAGGGCTTAGCATATCTCCGACTGAGCTGTTTTTTTTGGGCTTGGTGAACTTCTTCAAATAGATAAACGGAGTTTTTCGTTTCCGTTTTCTTTTATCAAATGGAACAGGTCCCGGGTTAACTTTCTTAGATGCACTTGCATCTCTGCTGTCTTCTATCTGCTTTTCCTTGAGATTGTCAACAAGCCCAGACTTTTTACTAAACAGATCACTTGAAAACGGCGTTTTCAATAAAGTGGGAAGATCACTTGCAAACCTCCGCGGAGACGAGGAACAATCAGAGTGTTTTCGATCAAAATAATCAGCTGTGGAGGGCGATGCCGATAACGGCTGCAAAATACTTGTGCGTCTTGAAGGACTGTTTTTTTGAGGGGAAAATTTACCAGGAGAACATTGAGAGAGTAGATATGTTTTTCGTGGATGGGCTAAGTTTTTCCTCAGTTTGAGGTACGGTCGAACCTCATAACTTCTATCCATTGGTGAACCCACAAGGACAAAACGTCTTTCTACGTAGTTTGAGATAGCTTCCTCTCTGGGAGTCTGAGTTGAAGATGCAATAAGTTGGGTTGGATCATCTAGCTTTCCAGCACTTTTATTCGATTGAATATTTGTTGAGTGCATGGGTACATCATGAGGAAAAGAAGTGGAGGAGGGTTCAAGATTATCAGTGGCCTCGGAAGAGTTTGTGTTTCTTTCAGGTTTGAGAAAGGCTTCCTGATCGCAAATTTCCATTTCCTGATTTGAATCTGGGAGATTTTCTCCCAGATTCGAAGTTGAAACAGTGCTTCCAAAACCGGAGTCACATTCAGTTGAAACACTTTCATTAGAGGATTTCTGCTTCTTTGATGGAGATTCTTCAGTTGTTGGGGTTTCAGAGGAGACGGATTGAAGTTTTCGTAAGCAGTCTTGAGCTGAGTTCATGATTGCCTCCAAGTTTGCTATGGCTTCTGCGCATGTAGGACCCATTGCAGGATTTTCATCAATATGTGACGGTGTTGGGTCCATGTTTTCTGATTTTTGGATCCTGAAACATAACAAACAGAGATTGTTGAAGATAAGAGCGTCTAAAATTGAACTCCAAAAAATTTGTTTAGGTAAGAACTGTGTGATAATTGACATAAATGAACAATAGAAAATTTGCAGGTGTCTGAAATTTTCTGAATTTCATGTTTAAAATGATACTGCTGGGAAAACTGAAAACGAGGAAATCTTTGATTTCTAAATTGGACAATTATTGGAAAAAATATGACAAAATAACTTAATCTGCTGAAATACATGTCGACGGTGCAAGTCGGCAATCACATAACTCGTTTGGTGTCTGAAAATCTTCGCAACTATGTTATTTTTTTGAAGGAGAACAAATGGACATGATTCCTTGAAGTTTTTGCAGAATTTTCCTCGCACATAGAAGAAAAATCACGGCAGTTTTAAAGAATTACCGTTGAGTAGTTTTCCGTTTAAAAAATAAAGTATGACAGGAAGTCTGCGACGTCGCAAACCGAGTTATGTGATTGCCGACTTTCATCGTCGATGTCTTTAAATGGAAAATTCCGCCAGATGACGTCACCAGGCGGCAAATTATCTCTTTTTTAATCAATTTTTCTACAATTCCCCATGTTCGAAAAAAAATTATGAAATATACTACGAACTCAACTCATTAAGCACTCTCAGATGAGGCAATAAAATTTGTATGTGCAAATTCTCCATTCATATGTTTTTTGTTATAATTTTGAAAAGCTAGATAGATACGGCTTGACTTTGTTGTACTCAAGAGCTGAACATTTTCCCAACGGATAAAATTGACTGAATGAAAAGGGTTTTTACGATGAGCAAAAAAAAAAAAAAACTTTTGCTTTTAGACATTTTCAAACTTTTGAAGAGTCCTAGAGGCAATATCAACCTGATGAGAGGAAAATGTTGAGAGCAATAGAAGAAACTATGATAAGCAGAACATGCACACAAGGAAAATTCTAATTTCAACCTCAGCGACATAGCTAGTCGCTTGCGACCCTTTCCAAAGTTGGTCATTATCTTTGCTTGTAACCCTAATTGGTTATTTCTAATCAGAGTCCTTAGTAAAGTTGAGGATCGAAGTTGTCTTGATAGCATTTTATACCTGCTATTGAAGCAAAATAAAAAAAGAAGAGAGGAAAGAAAAACCTGGGAGCATATTTTGTGCTGATCTAACTTATTTCCTTCTCCATTCCTCAAAAAGTGCTGCACAATCACTCATATGGCTAGGCTCAGAAGTGATTGCCTTCAATTTCGATGCTGTTAGTGACGAAAAATAGTTCAAAAGTAGCTGATTGACACGTGCTTTTCAGTTTCCGTTATTGGGCCTCCCAACCACCCTCCTTCTCCCATCACCGAAAAAAATTTGTCTGAAAGTCCCCTTGGATCGTTAATCATGCAATTCCATGCTATACACATTGAGTATACCTACATTAGAAATGCTGTGTTGACTGCAACGCAGACGATGAAACAACGCTTACTTGACAATAAGGTGATGGTGAGTTTGGTCACTGGTCAGACGTGGTTTTTCCTTTTCATTCCCCATGCAAATATATTTACATCGATTTACTTTTTACGAACTCAATATTTGGTCATGTAAAGAACTTGAGCAATCTAAAAGCTGATTTTTTTAAATCTTCCTTTAATTTTTATCTTGTCTTGAATTTCGTATTTGAGAGTTCCATGTAACAGAAATGTTGCAACATTTAAAAGATCCGAAATATTCTACCCCCACACTTTTCTGAGAATTTTCTCATGTAATTTTTTAAATTACTATAATGAATAAAAACAGATGGTGACTGGTGAAAATCTGGAAATTTCTCAAAATGAAGAATTTAACTCATTTTTTTGAGGGGGGAGTTTCACGACACTCTGCGCTCAATTTAATCCTGTGATCTGAGTCAGGGAGCAATTCAAGAGAAGCAAACTTTTTCTTGCTGTTTCAAATGGATGTTGCCGGACAACCCCTTTCCTTTCTCCACAAATTTCTTTGGAACAGCTTTGACAAGGTTTCCTTAATTTTGTAATATTATATTTCACAGACTTTCTTGATTTTCCCCTGATTTCAAAATTTCCGGATTCCCTAACCTTTGAACTAAACTTTCACAAAGATTTTTTTTCTTTTAATTACACCGTTAAGCTGACGTGGTGCTTGTTGCTCCTAAATTCTCTTACTTTTCCTATTAAATTATAAGTAATTTATAAATATAATTTATAATTATTAATAAAAAGGCAAAACCAAGTCTCTTCATAGCGGTGTTTCAAAATCTCCGCTATTTTATTTTTCTGAAGAGAAACTAGTCAACTATAAAGATTAAAAATTTTGAAGGAATATCCTGCTGATAGAGAGTTAAAATCAAAGAAGTTTTCAAGAGATTAAAATGACCAATTTTCCACACACACACACACAAACACACCACCCCTCCCTCACCCACAAAAAATAAAAAAAAATAAAGAAAATGAAGTAAAATATGCCCGGGAAATTTGCAATTTTGCAGATGGAGATATAAGGGTTTCGCACTTTAGCCACTGATGTCTGAAAATAATAGATAGAGGAATTTAAGAGTTTTAAAAATCGTGCGATTTAACTCAGTTATCAGTGCAATCCCTCATCTAATTCCTATGAATGAATTTTTGATGTTAAGTAACCAAGCTCTTCCATTTTGCTAGGACAATCTCAGTTTGATTCTAACAGGATTTACGGTAAAAGGCAGAGACACAGAAAAATCTGCGTGGGAAACTAAAATAAAACAAACTTGCCACAATTTAAATTCGTTTATTAGGCACAACGGGATGGTACATGTATGGACCGAAAACTGAAGATAATAAATGAAAAATACTTGATGAGAAAATTGCGTTTGCATTCCCCTTAATTAGTTTAAGATATTACATCAGTCATTCTCAGTTCAATATCATTTGTGATCTTGGTTTTTTTCTATTGAACGATTAATGAGGTAAAAAGATATCAGAGGAAACTGATAGAAAAATCAGAGAAATACATATGCTGTTTTTTTTTTTTTTTTTTTGAACACTTCTTAAAAATACTTAACCGAAAAATTGATCTGAGAATGAGGATCCATGGTTTGTGGATGTTCTATTTTGGTATGATCAGAAACTTTTCATAGCTTGGAAGTTACTAATGGAGCATTCCTCCAGAGTTGCAATTTTTCAAGAAGAATGAGATTTTTAAATTTCATGTGTAATATTTTATGAAATTTCGGAAATTTTGGAAAGGTATTGAAAAATACTAAATGAAATTAAATGCAAAAAATTATGGGGTTTAGCTTGTTGCTGATTTTTTAAGCAAGTTACATACCTAACCACTGAAAATGTATTTCATATCCATGTCCATAACGAAACCAGGTATCTCCGTTTGCGATGTTGTAGACTTCTTGTCTTACTTTATTTCTTCTTCAGAAAACTAGTTAACGTAAGTTCTCAAAAACTTCCTTGATTTTTCTAGTTAGCAGAATATTCTAGACGAATTTCAAGCTGTGTAGCTTGCTGCTTTTAGAGAAAATAAAAAGAGTAGCAAAAATGTTGAAACAGCGATGGAGATATGAGGTTTTGCACTTTGGTCATTAATAGTTTTCATATTTTTCGTGGCTTGGTGAAATTTCAAGAAATATTTCATGGAAATGTTCAATCCTTTATGTTTTTCATTTCTTTTGTGCAACCCTTTTCCTGCCCCATTTTTTCAGGTACTAGTTGTGTCCTTTGATGCATCCCGCAACACATAAACGTAACAAGATAGCAACATAAATGATAGGATAACAAAAATATAATTCATGTCTCTCCATGCAATAACATTCAATACACACATAGACATGTAAAAGGCAGGTACTTAAAAATAATTGATAAAAAAGGGGAAACATGATGAACAGCACAACTGAGCTTATTCATTTTTGCAACAATAAAAAAATTATGACTACCACCCTCAAAATATGAGATATCACGGAAAATAGAAATTTTTTAATTTGTAATGGCTAATAGGAATATTTTTGTTTGTTGACTTTTTAATTAAAAAAAAAAAAAAAAATAAGAGCTAAAAACACATTTGCCCTTGAGAATGTTGAAATTCAGTCCTAGATAAAACTACTTAGATGATGCATTGGAACAATACATCCCCAAAAATTGACTCACAATATATTCATGTTTTTTTGCTGCCTGGAACGCTAATTGAAAGAGAGTATGCCCTGAATGATTACGAGCATTTGTCACTACCTTAAAGTCATCTGTATTCATTGCTTTCAATTTTCCGACGATTTCGGTGGTACCTTTCACGGCATCCTCAAACAAACCCTCCATTTCTTCTAAAAGTGCAGAAATAGTCCGATTTATAGATACATCAAGGGGTGTTTTATTTTCTTGATTTTTAATACTGTACTTTGCACCATGATTCAATAAAGATTTGACAACATCCAAATTACCATTTCTGGTCGCAATATGTAAAGCTGAATTACCACTAGCGGTTGTTTTGAGGTTGATGAAATGATTTAATTTATTTTCGGGGACATACTGAAATAAAATTTCAACGACTGTTTTGTCACCTTTTGCTACAGCAGTGTGCAACGGAGAATTGCCTTTGTTAGTAGTAAGAGTCGGATCAGCTTCGTTTTCTAGTAGAAATTTTACGACGGTAAAATGTCCATTATTAACTGCATAATGTAAAGGTGATCTGCCTTCAGCATCTTTATCGTTGACACCTACTCCAGTGTAAAAAAGTCTCTCGATAGTCCTCAAGTCTCCTTCAGAGGCTGCAATGTATATATTTTTCTGCTCTGTAATATTTATGCCTTCCATCCTCAACCGCAGATTGGTTTCCTTAATTGTTTTAGATACTTTGATTACAAGTGGGTGATCGAGTCCATAAAGAGCCTTACTCCGCTCTAGTACCTCTTTTGAGATTTTCAGAGAGGAATGGATCTTGTTTTGTAAAGATAAAGTTTCAGCGATAGTAGCTTGAGAATATAAGGTATCATAATGATTGGGCCCTAACTTATCTTTTTGAATATTGAAGACCTCTTCGAGAGCATTTAAGGCGTTGCGATATTTCTTTAGAGAAAGGTACATTTGTGCAATGTTTTGCAGGGTACTCAGAGTCTCACGATGATGAATGCCAAGAACGATTTTTCTTTTCGCATGAACTTCTTTAAAAATTTCTAATGCCTCTTCGAATTTTTTTAGGTTTGCTAAACTAGCTGCCATATTACTTCTTGCGAATAAAGTAGCCTCGTGGTTTTCGCCCACAAGTTTTTTTCTAAATTCAAATATTGTCTGAAAATTTCTGAAAGCTTCCTCACACTTCCCTAAATTACCCAAAGTTGCAGTCACATCAAATAAAGCATCTAAGGTGTCAAAATGATTTGGTCCTGAGATTCTTTTCCTAGCGCGATAAATTTCCTGAAAAATTGTGTATGATTTTTCGAAATCTCCTGATTTAGACAATACTAATGCTATCATTCTCCTTGACAGCAGAGTATCATCACTATTGTTGCCTAGCATTTCTATTTGCTTTTTGTTGACATTATTCAGAATGTTCACAGCCTCTTGATAGTGCCCTTGTGTGCACTTCAGTTCAGCCATCAGTACCTGCACATCCCAAGTGCCTGGGCTGTCCTCTCCTAAAATATCTCTTCTATTTTCATAAAGGTTTTCTAACATACTTTCACTGCGAGCGCTCTCATTTTTGGAATGAATCAACTGCCTGACAGCTTCGATGGACCCAGAAAATTGAAATACCTCTTTCAACTGTTTTACCAAAGGAAATTTATGGTGAATGGCAACCACTATTAGAGTGCGGTTTTCTTCATTACATGCTTGCATTATCGCTTTCACAATTTCCTTATCGGTTACTTTCTTGATATCACACAAAAATTGAACATTACCATTTTTCACGCTTCTGAAGGCGTGGTCGATCATTTTTAAAAGCCACATAATTTTAACATCTTTGGCAAAATGCAGAGGCATTTTTTCACTATTGGAAGCAAAGTTATACATTGCACCCTTGTGCAGTAAACTGATAACCGACTGTGAGCGAGAGTACTTAGCAGCATAGTGCAGGGGGGTAAAACCTTTTTCCGTGACTGTATTTGGATTGGCATGATTTTCCAAAAGACACTCAACAATTTTGTCATAACCTTTCCAAACAGCATAGTGTAAAGGAGTTCCAAATTGGGGATGTATCAAATCGACGCAAGCCCCTGCCTTAACCAAAGTTGCAAGTTCTGAAAGATTATTTTGTTTTAAGCAATCAAATAATTTCTCGGTAGATAACAGCAAACCTTTGACTTCTTCATTTAAAGAGTACTCAAGAGGTTTCTTTTTAAACTTATCCATAGCACAATAAGATGATCCATTCCTTAAAAAGATTTTTATAATTTCCTTATGATTGTTAGCAGCTGCAACATGTATAGGTTTTAAATCATCAACATCTTCAGAATTAATGTTTGCTCCTCGGGTAATGAGATGATTCGTAACTTCTATGCTACCTTTTGCAGCAGCATAGTGTAATGGAGTCCGTCGAAAGGCATCAATTTCATGCATGCTTAGTCCCTTGTTCAAAAAAAACTCAATGGTTTCTTTTTTGTTTGCAGTTGCTCCACAGTGAATAGGTTTTGCACCTGAGTCATCCATAGCATTCACATCAAATCCATGATCCGTCAGGAGCTTCACTAGTTCTAAATTACCTTGCAAAGCAGCTTGATGCAATAATGTTCTTCCATGGTCAACTCTAATATTAACATCTATTTCATTTCCTTCCGGTAGTTTGAGTAGCATTTGAGCTATCTGTGAATCACCTCTAACAACAGCTAGTTCTAATGGAGTTGTATTCCTAGGACCTGTGAGGTTAGTTTTAGCGCCATTCTTCAACAGAATTTCAACGACTTTTAGATGGCCGTGAGCTACAGCTACATGTAATGGAGGGCCCGCATCACTAGAAATATTTGTATCGGCCTTTTTCATAATTAAAGCCTTAACAACTTCTACATGACCTCGCATGGATGCTACTGATAATGGCGTTACACCGCTTGCAGCTAAAGCATTAATTTTAGCTCCTCTATTAATTAATGCAATCACCATTCTTGCATCTCCTTTATTTGCAGCAAAATGTAGCAAGGTGGCATCCCCACTTATTTTCCTATCAGCTTGGGCCCCATTTTTCAAAAGAATCTCAAAGACATCTTTGAAACCATAGTCGATTGCAAGGTACAAGGGTTCACCATTATTTTCATTGACATTGGCCCCATGGTCAAGAAGTAACTCCACAATTTCCACACAATTACATTTCACGGCATGGATTAATGGTCCATGGCTGCGAAATTTCAAATTAACACTTGCCCCGATTGCTATTAAAAATTCTGTTATTTCTTTGTTGCCCACTTCAGCGGCAAGGTGTAAGGCTCCTAATTCATTAAAATATTCCGCCTTATTGGCATTGCTCACATTAAAAAAAAGCTTTACTATGTTTAGGTGCCCTACCTTAATAGCAGTCTGCAAAGGTGCGGTATTATTGTTTGTTTTTATGTTTATGTCAGCATTATTACTAATTAGAATACTGCCTGCTTCCTGGCATCCATTCAACGCTGCAAAATGAATTGCTGTGGTTCCATCGCTATTCTTAATGTTAACGTCAGCTCCATTTCTTATTAAAACATCAATGATAGCAATATTTCCAGACACCACAGCTAGATGTAATGGGGTAAAACCACTGACACACTGAGTATTTACCATAGCTTTGTGTTTTATTAAAAGTCTGACTATGTCTACATCACCGAAATGTGCAGCAGTATGTAATGGTGTTCTTCCACTGGCATCTTTGGAATTTACATCAATTCCACTTTTTATTAACAATTCAGTGACTTTAATATGGCTTCTAGCAGATGCATAATGCAAGGGATTAACTTTAGTTGAAGCTTGGATGTCAACGCCGTGTTTGAGGAGAGTTGAAACGATTTTTAGGGAAGCAAATTTTGCGGCAATAGATAATGGAGTTTCACCGGTCAAAGTAGGAATATCAGCATTAGCTTTATACTCTAGTAATGCACAAAGGATTCCATTACAGTTTTGTTCCGCTGCAAAATGTAGAGGTGTGTAAGCCTTTGCTTCATCAAATACACATATGTTTGGATTTGCACCATGTTGCAACAAAACCCTCACTATTGTCTCATGCCCGGATATTACTGCACTGTGTAAAGGAGTAAAACCTTGGATGGTTCTACAGTTCACATCAGCTCCGTTTTGAATCAAAGCCTTGGTCACATTCAAATGACCATTACTTGCCGCTAAGTGCAATGGGGCCTCACCATAATCATGTTGAGCATTAACATTGGCATTATTAAGCAGCAAAAAGTTAACCAAATCAAGAGATCCACCTCCTGCAGCATAGTGTAACAAGGTATAACCATCAGAAGAAGATGAGTTGATACTAACGTTTCTCTTTGTTTCCATCAGAATTTTGACTACTGCTAAATGCTTATTTCTGACTGCTTGAAGTAATGGAGAGAACCTCTGGCCATCTTCAACTAAAGTACTGGCATTATTCCTCAATAAAACTTTGACACAATCTAAGTGACCATTTTTGGCAGCTAGGTGCAATGGCGTTCTTCCGAAGTTATCGATGTCATCAACTTTTAATTTGACTTCTTTTAACAAGAAAAGCACGACATTATGATTTCCGTGCTGTGCTGCCATGTGAAGAGCAGTTTGGCCATCAATATTTCTCGTGTTTGGGCTCAAGTTCTGTTTTAAAAGAGATTGTAAAACCTCAAGATTTGAGCCTTTACAGGCAAAATGCACTGCTGTTGAAAGATTATTACTCCTTGAACGGATATCTGATCCTTCTTTGAGACAATTTTCAAATAATTCTGTATTTCCTTTGACGAGAGCAGAGAACATTTTTTCTTGATTCGTAATGATATTCAGCTCTTGATTGTGCTTGTCTCTTAGTGTGAAGGGATTTTCTACCATAAATTTACCAACTTTACTTGTACAATTAATCAAATTTTCAATACTAGCGAGTTTCTTCGCATTGAGGACAACAGACAGATCTGGGTCATCCAAAATCAAATCAACTGTGGCATTATTATGTGCTAAATGATCACGTAAGCATTTTCCAATCAGTAGAGGGACATTTTCATCCATGAGAAAGGTGTTCTTCTCCAAACACTTTTTCGCACTGACTAAAATTGACATTATATCCAAGACAAGCATCTTTATCACAGGAAGTAGCATTAGTTGCTTATGAGAAAAGTTCTTAACTATCTTTCCGTCCAAACCACTTCTCTTTAAAATGCTTCGTAGTTCCTTGATCTTTGACGTAAGTCTATCACTGTATTCAAATTTTATTGCATCTGCAGTCGCTTCTTCAGTAGCAGTCGAATACAAAACATCTTTCTTGATCAGTTCTTCTCTAAGTTTTTTGATCCATTCAACATCATCGATAGCAATCTCTGCAAGATGAAATAATTTCAACTCTAACATATGAATTTTTTCAAATTCTTCAATCTTCACCCTTGGTTTAACACTCCTGAAAATTGCCAATGACCTATCGATGGCTGCTTTCAAAATGTTTGGTTTTATTCTTAAATCGACATTGTTTAAAAATGTTAAGGCACCCAACTTTAACTTGTTGAAAAGTTGTGAATCAACTTTCTCATGCTTTAGAATAATGATTGTGCTAATTACTGCATTGAATCTCATTAAATGACCAGAGAATATAGCTTCTGATTGAGTACTTAAAGGTGCCAAATACTCTTCGATTTCTTTGAACAATCCTTTTTCAAAACTAGTTAGATCCGTTGCATAACTGCGTAATCCTTCCATCAGTTCCTCAAGTTTTTTGAGTTTTAAGATTTCAGGATTTTGAGGAATCATTTGATTGAAATTTTCCCAACTTAATGTCTCTATAACTTCTTGCAAATCATCTTTGCATTTAGCAATAGAAACTTTCCTTAAGAATAACTCAAAACATTCAACCTGATTATGAATGAGAAAATCATTGACTTGATGTAATATAATTTTTAAATCCTTCTGGATTCCAGCAAAAAAATCTCTGTCACCTTTTTTTTCAATCTTAGTTCGCTTTGCTAGAGAATATGAATGCGACAATGCATTTCGTAAATCTATGATAATTTTTCTTGTGTTCCTTGATAGTGATGATAACAAAAGCTCACTTACTGTGTCGGATAACTTGGGGGATTCCAAAGTATTTTTAAAATATTCGCCCATAACTTGCAAAGCTCTAGCAATTAATAGCTCAGCTTCTCTCTCTTCAGGATTAGCAGACACTGCTAGTGTTACAAAGAAACTTATTTTCCTTAAAGAGGTGATATTCCGCACTTTCTTGTAATCATCATATAAGCTTTCAAATTCAGGACTGTTTTGAATGATTTCTTGGATCACTTGATAACGCTTTAAGTTAGGAAGAACGGCAAGTTTGCAGATGTCGATATGATCCTCAGTAAATTTTTCATCTTTTAATTTTAGAGCAAAACTTTTGAGGTATTTTAATATTTTGCTTTTATTTAAGGTGAGACTATAAAGAATGTTGAGTTCTTGTTTTTTCTCTTGACAGGATACAAAACAGATCAAGCAAAATTCAATTTCCTCCCACGGTAATTTCCTATAAGTTGATTTCAGTTGCCGCTTCAGTACATAAATGTTACGTGCAATAAATTTTGCGATAAGTATAAATTTATCATTCACATTTGCTTCAGAATATTCCTCATTCAATGAAAAAATATTTTCAACCACTAATTCAATGCGCTTTATGATATTACTCAAGTAATTTTCAGTATGCTCAACTTGCACTGAATTTTCAGAAAAAAACCGCAGATCCAACAACTTATTTTCAACATATGATTCCATTTCACGAGATAGAGGGACCCTTTTTAATTTTAATTCTCTGTAAGCTCTGGAGAAAACCTCATCAAACTTTCTAGAGTTGAAACTGGGAACTGTGCTCGGAGATTGCTCAAAAAGAACAGTCAGGAGAATAATGTTATTTGAACTAATAGCATAATACAAGGCACTGTGACCCTCTTTCTCTGCGTAATCTAGTCGAGGAACTTCCATCCCATCCAATATATTCAGAACTTTCAGGCACTGTCCAAACAAGAGTTTTAAAATTTCTGGTTTGTTATATTTACAAGCTAGAATTACTAAATTAGTGCCACTTAAGGGATTTTCTGGGTCTTTAAGATATGCTTGCGTTGCATCATTGTTGATGCTCACAAATTCTATTACATCACAGAGCCTTTCAAAAGCATCTGTTTTATTTATAGAGACTGCTCTTATTAATTCTGTTAAAACATAAAAGTAAAAACTTTTGGCTTTTGAAAAAGATCTAAAAAATTGTTTGTACTGAGCAACAAATTTTTTTTTGCGAGTATGAAAAAGTGCTAGGAGTTTCTCGTTTCGGGCATCCATGATCCTTTCACCTGATTTAAATCACCTAAAGTTGTTTCAAAAACTATCAGCTTCCTAATACAAGCACGTACTTGGCAAATTTTAGTGAGTCTGCAGCTGAAAAACTATAATTTAGGAGACACTCCAACGACATATCCAGAAATCTCATTTTAATTTCTGCAAATGATTCATTGTAAGCACTACTGATTACTGTGATTGGCAGTTCCTGAAAGTACTTATCCGGGTTATCACTTTAACAAAGATTTTAAGCACCTTGTTACTGTGCGTATGCTCAAGACCCTAAAGATATCAAGGAACTAAGTTCAAATAAGAAAATTTGGCTTGTAAAACATAGCTTTAACATCAAACGATATTCTACGCTGACGAAATCTCTTTGAAAATATTTCATCAATAACTAAGTTTGTTACAATCATTAGAATAATTACCTATTTTTGGGTTTAAAATGGGGCTTTGTCAAAATTTAGCTGTTTGACTTCTGTGAATAACCTCCAAGAGATGAAAATTTTTGAACATACCGTCTTGGTTACAGAAATATTCTTCATGATTTCAAATAGCACTGAATTGAATTTTGTTCGCTATAGAGTTAAAATTTCAAAATTCTTGATTTTAGGGGGAAAAAAGTCTTCTGTACACAAATAAAATATAAAAAGTAGAAATGGAAACAAAAAATAACTGGTTCTGACTTCAGGAGGTAGATTAGAGTTCATGCATTAGGTATTCAATTCTATAATCTTTGAATTTTGGCGTTGAGAGTTTTATGGCTAGAGATACTCACTCTTATAGGCTGACAACCATGAGTCCTACAGCAGCAGTGATGATCAGAAAACTGTTACTACGTTCTTCTCTGCATAATAGAAACCGATAAGAACATGGTTACGCTGCGCTAAGCTCAGGAAATTGAAACAACAAAATCTGAAAGCTAAAATAAACAAAAAGGAATAATGTGCCATGAGAATGAGTTTGTACCTAGTTTTATCCCTTCATTAAACTGAATTTGAAAGACAAAGGATGACTATTTTCATATTCAAAATATTTCTTCTGAGCTTTGAATTTTTGATGGGAGATAATTGATAACTAATTAAATTCAAAACTCGATTAACCCTCTTTTTTTTCCTAAATGGGACTTGGCGCGTTACTGTTGTACTCGGCCAAATATAACAACCTCAATGATGTGCCAACTAAAAAGGAGAAACAGTGTATAAACTTAGGGAAATTGTTACAAGAACATCATACAAAACAGACTACTGACACACCTCCTTACCAAAAAGAAGACGACATTTACAGAGACTAACAAAACGTCTAGGTTTACATGAAAAAACTCAGGCTTTTTGCTTATTTGTTAAATTTGAGTTTTCGAATGTTGACCTTCAGAGTTGTGTCTGTTAAATTTTATCGTTGTTTTTTTGTTTCTTTGTTTGTTTTTGTTGTGAGCAGGGAGAATTTTGCTTTCTTTCATTCTACTGGATGCAGCTGAATGAAAATGGATGCGTCTATTTGTAGGAAATCTGAAATAAAAATCAAATGATCCTTTGTGGTTTTCTCTCTGTCATTGAATCTCTAAAATGAACAGCTACTAAGGCACAGTTTTATCTTAATTTCAGCAATTCATTAAACTGAAAATGACTGATAGGTGTATATGTATAAGAAACCATCAGAAAGGGTACAAAATATGCAACACAATATATGTTTCTTTATCCAAATTGTATGTAGAATAAAATGAATACACTAAGACTTACAAAAGCAAACTCATAAACCATAACTGTTCCTACACGGAAAAAATTAAATTGCTGATCTGACGATTTTGTTGTTAAAAGAAGTGACTGCAATGTTTTGATGTAGATTTTACAACAAAAAAATGCTACTTTAACAACAAAATATGCTACTTGAACCATCCCCGTGGTTAAATTTAGCTTTCCAATATTGTAAAATGTGCATTTGAAACATTGCAGTCATTTTTTCAACAACTGAATTGTTAAATCAGCGATCCATTTTTTTCGGTGTAGGTACACACAATAATTTACACTTGTCATTCACAAAAACAACCAGAGTTGGCTCAAGTTAAAGTGAGTACTACACTAACTTCCATATGTTTTACAGAAGAATTCCCTGTGAACTGACTTTCTTTTGACAAAATTAAAGAGGTCTTGTATCTGAAGAGGAAGAAAATGATTATAAAATCAAGCTCTAGTTATTTACTTAATGCAAAGGTAATTTTTACTGATTGATTCGACCTACATTGATTCTCGTTTTTTTGGGGGATGGAAAGTTCGAATTTATCATTTATTATGTAAACTATGAATGTTAATTCTGACTTTAGGAGTTAATTTTGAAGTTTTCAATATATCCAACTTGTTCAGCATTAAATTTTGATGTGAAAAAATGTGCTGTGGGGCTGCATTTTGTGATCCGTCCAATTTTAATTAATTAAATTAATCAATTATGATTTTTCCAAAAGAATTCAATTGAAAATAAAGATAGGCAGAATGTACCTGTAATTAAGACTCCCAACATCAATGTTGTGGTTGAGAAGAATGAAGACGAGAAATTTGAAGTAGGCCTAGAGAGTGACTGGACTGGTATAGATCACAAATAAAAGGGATGCTGAGTCAGTGTTCAGTTGGTATGCTAATGTGACCATCTGTGATAACCTGAAACTGTAAAAAAAGTTTCAAATGTTTTCTCTCAAAAATGCCAGAAAAATATTAAACACAACTAGCATTATTTTACTTGGAAGTGCGCCGTTCAGAAATCATAATTCTGAGTAAAAGCACTTCAGCACACCCTGATATCTTATCTATACCGAGATAAAAGTAAAATAGTTGCAAAACTGGATGGTAGTGCGACTACCAGTCCTTCAGAGTGGCACTAATTCAACATGAAGTATGTAACTGATGATCATTTACAGAGGCGGCCAACGTAGGGTATGTTCGGCACCTCCGAATTTTGATGATGGTACCCTCTAAATCGTTGACCCCACTTATAAAAATAATATTTCACAAAGAAAAAAATTTTATAAGGGTTGCGCACGGCCAACCCCTTGTTTTTCTGAAGTATTTCAGTATTCAGTCAGTTTTTCTTATTTCCTACAGAGCTTTTGTTAAAGTATTTTGGAAGAAAGGAATGATGCTGTTTCTACTTATTTGGTGCTTGGGTCCATTCCCATTTATTTTAGTAAAAATTCCTTTATTATCAGAATAACAAATTTTTTAAAAAAAAAGTTCACATCATGCTTTCCCATTTTTCATAAGTACTAAGTACCACTTTAATTAGATGTTACGTCAACATTTAAAATGTAATAATATGAATACAAATATTATCTTTCATGGAAAAAAGAAAAAAATCTCATGCACCTGTCGCGACTGTGGAAACGCTGGAGTTAAGGTTAAAAATAAGGGGGGGGGGGATTAATTAAGTGAAGTATGAATTTTGGTCAAAAACAGTATCAAGATGCAATTAATGGTACGTTTCATGTTTAATTTAACTATGTCAGCTGAAAAAATTGTCGTAAGACAAAAATACAAAATCTTGAAATTCTTGCGTTTTTAGCCGATTTTGAGGGTTTATAGCAAAAAATGGGAATGCATGATAATGTGTACAATAATTTTTCTTTAAAGTACCCTAACATATGCTCTCACTGTGAAATTTTTAAAGCTGTAGCTCAATTCTAATGTTAAAAAAAAATTGTCAAAATGGACAAAAAGTAGAATTTAGCCCAAGGCAGGAGGAGGGGGGGGGTTTGGCCGTGTGCAACCCTTAAAAAAATTTTTAGAATTTTTTTCATAAGTGAAATCTTATTTTTACAAGTGGAGTCAACGATTTAGAGGGTACCATCATCAAGGGGACCCTCGAAGTGGGACACCCCAGCCATCCTATATTCAGAGCTAGATTTATAATATACTCAGGCGCACGCAGCATGCACCTAGGGGCCGGCACCACAAAGAAAACCCGTACCAAGGTCATATCCATGACGGCGTTATAATACTGTCTTGGATTTTGCAGCATGTTGCAAGTTGGGTTCACTGACAAGTGTGATCTGTTGATGAGGTCTAAAAAGACCCAAACCTGTATAGATCTCTCGCCTGGACTCCAACTTAATATTCCAATGCAAACTGCCTGAGCTGAACATTCTCTCCCTCCCCCCCCTCAGGTTCGAACTGGTACTCATAAGAGTTAAAAAGTTTCATTTTTGACTCAAATTATAATTTTTGAAACTTATTGGCTTTGATTTCCCCGCGAAATGGTGTGGACCCAGCACCACTTCTCCACCTTGTTACTTCGTAGGAAATTGAGTAGAATTCCTGTAACGTGGCTAAATTATTATTCATAATTATTTCCTTTTCTCATGCTTCCCGTCGTCATCTTTCGCACTTCGCACGTAGCTGTCCGTCAGAGAAGTAACTGGGTGATCTGGGTATGAGATCTGAGAGATCATAGACTTTCATATCTCACAGTAATAGCTAAGCCAACTAGTGGCGTACAGCCTAGCCAATTAACTTTCAGCGAGGCCGTTTCTTTCAATTGCGCACCTTATTAAAATAGGCAGCTGATACTCCACAGGTGAGTGAATGGTCACTCTACAATGATCCTTGCGCTGAAAGCTGTTACAAAAATGATGTGAGTGGCAGTTACCATTTCATGAGGAGTTGCTCAGGTTTCCGCAGAAGAATAATGAATATCAGAAGCTCGGCTACCTATTCCAAATCTTCATAAACAAGACGAGGCAAGACAACTCCAAGTAGTGAAGGAGCAAGAGTAGAATAAGTCGGAATAGAATAAGAGGAATCAACCGTATGATGTTCGGATCCTGAAAAAAAAATTCTCCTCTTGATTATTTGAAGCACTTGTTTCTTCACGCACAATACGCACATGTACATGTCGTGTTACACGGAAATGAGAAAGTTCCAAAGGTGTTGATTACACCAAGCAAAGCAAATTGCAACTTGCATTACTTGCAAAGAGAGGCTGTTGTTACAGGTTGTTTTTAGAACTAGACCATGGACGAAGATATTACATTAGTACGTTAGTATTATATTCATCCATGACAGGGACGAGTTCTATAGGACGCCGTTCTGTTGTGAGCGGGTGATTGCAGCGCATTCTCGCGTAGGATCCTAGTCAACTCAGAGGATCCTTCCCCCCGAACCTCGACTCATCCATCGCCCGCTCCAAAAGTGAGGTTAAGCTGGAGATTGAAAAATAACACATAAGGCGGCTGAATTCTTGAAAAATAAGTATATTTTTGGCGTTTTTCGACCCCTTTCGGCAAGGAAGGGCACGCCGCATGTAATAATACGGTGAAAAATTCGATTTTTTGCAGTTATACGCGATCCTACGGATTTTAATGAAGTCCAACAACTGATAAAACAACTGATAACAGCAGTGAGTTGCGAGGATCCTACGCGAGAATGCAGCACTAGTACCTGCTCACGAATTTTTACATTGACTCTTACGGGAGTCCAGGGTCCTATAGAACTGGTCCCTGTCCATGACTAGAGACTAGACCATGACTAGACCGCCAGAGCGCGCGCAGGCTCTTCAGAATGTTTTTGAGGTTAGCTTTTAAAAAGTGTCAACAAAACAAATTAAACAGGAGAAACATACATTTGATTGAGCATAAGCAAAGGCTCCATCGTTGAGAATTTAGAAGATAATTTAGATTATTTTTATCCTCGTTCGAATGTGATCTTGCTGTTTTATACTTTCTTTCCTAAGAATTTGTTGTGGTGCGCACAAGTAGAATTGCCTCGAAGTTGATTCCTGATCACTGTCGCGACATTGCATAGCTCATTGGTTTCTTTTCTCTTATGACAGCTTCATGAAATTTGAATGCATGACTAAGAAAATGGCATTTTCCTCTCAAAATGCCAGAGGTAAGCATGAAAACATCAGACTCTCGTTGAAACACGAAAACAAGCTTAGATAAGTTTTTTACCTAATACTTTCAAACCTTGTAACACTTCAATTTTTAGCCACACAGGAATCACAACCACATAAAAGTCGCGAATCATAACTGATTAGTAGTTTTTTATGATACGATTATGAGACAGATGTCCTCAAGGTGGTTAATAGCAAACGCCGCTTTGTGCAAAGGCGGAAATTTGTTGTTTGCGCTTGCAAGCCAAAAGTATACAACAGTCAATCACAACCACATTAAAGTCGCGAATCATAACTAATTAGTAATTTTTATGATACGATTATGAGACAGATGTCTTCAAGGTGGCTAGTAGCAAACGCCGCTTTGTGCAGAGGCGGAAATTCGTCGTTTGCGCTCGCAAGCCGAAAGTAAACAACTGTCAACTTAGCTGATGACACCTCTATGAAGTAATATTTCAGATTCAAAAACCTCAGTCATTCTATTCCATACTACTATGTTAACTATGACTAATCTTTTCGAGAATTCCAGCTCTCCATTGATTTTAAGCATATTAAATTTGCTTTACATTTTTTCAGAGATCGCGAATCGGAAGCTGATAGAGGACTTGCAAGTCAAAAAGCAAATGCTGTTGAAACAGGGCGTTAATCCTGGCCTTAATACAATTGGATCTCAAAATAATTGTGTAAGTTACATCAGAACTTCCAAGAAACTAGTCAGGGATTTTTTAACAAGACACCTGCACCTGCACACACCAATAACAACATTCCCAGTAGAAAGTTCACCAGGCATTCCTGCCTTACCTATTCATTCACAGATCTTTGCATTCTCATTATGGTTATGTCTCAAGTCGTACGTAGACCAGACAGCTTTTTCAAGATGCATTTGATGTTGCCGAGTGATGTTTGTCAGAAAAAGGGTATTAGAAAAGTTCTGGTAGCACAATTTGAGGAGAATAAAACATTATTAAAAACCTTAGGTAATTGTCATTTAAGGGATGTTCAAACTCCATAACTTGGCCGATTTTCACCTGAATTTTGGTCAATCTGGGGATCAATGAACTACTTTTTACATCTTCTTTTGCATGAGACCAAAATCAGTTTGATTTTTCCTCATGAATTTTTCACACAAACTGATTGCGGTAAACGCACGGGCCGTAAGACGGGATGTTGGAATTTTTTAGCCAGAGTGTGGAAAAAGTTCAGCCTAAAGCTGATATCTCTTTACAGAGGGAAAAAGCTCACACACGAGCACAATTTCTCCTCAAAGAGATACACTGTTCGGAACAACACTAGTTACGTCCATTCAGGAAGGCAACTGCAGACGCGTTTTGGCCTTGTTGGGCCAATCCTCAGTACAGTGCAGCCTCCTGAATTTTCTGCTACCAAGCTCGAGAGGTCATGAAAACCAGCCCAAGACTTGGGCAAGCGGACGCTGGCAGCAAGTAAACTTGCGCCATCTAGTGAGCGATTGTCCACACAGCTCCGCATACACCTGGCAAGGCGGGTTTACACAAACTGATTGCGGTAAACGTGGACAGGGTGTTGGAGTTTTTTAGCCAGCGTGCGTAAAAATTTCAGCTTAAAGCTGATATCTCATCACTGAGGGAAAAAGCTCACACACAAGCACAATTCTCCCTCAAAGAGGTACGCTGAATCTTGAATTTTTTACCTATTGCCACCATTTTTAAGCCATTTTTGCGTTGAGAATGGGGGTAAAATTTTCCCATAATCATTTTTCAACATAATCAATCTTCGTCCTGCATTGAACTTTCCAGGAAGTTTGCGGAAGAATTTTTCCGTAACATCTCGTTCATCAATATTACAAAGCGTTGCAGAGATTGTCCTTCTTATTCTTGCATGTCTCCTTATAAAATCTCCACTAGGTTATTCTCTTCTCAAAATAAACTAAAATTTGAATGTGATTTTTACTTTCTCGCTTCCCTAGGTTTTTCCTTTAAAAAAGTGTATTGATTTTTTGAAGTCAGGAAAACAAATTACACCATCATATCTATACCCAATACAGACATCTTTTGATATGTGATAGATCTCTTGGATATTACAATTTTTTCTCTGCCAATCTCTTTGGTGAATTCATCAAACGGAATAAAAAATTAAGCCGATGATGATTTCTTACTCTGTCCAGATTTTTAAGAATCAATTTTTACCTTTTTTTTTAATCAACTTAAATAAGTTCGTACCAAGACTGATATGAGTTTTTCTCCTGATGTTCCAGGTATTTGGATCCTCTGAAGCCCATGTTCCGAACGCAGCAACGTTAGCTCACAATTTAGCACTTCAAACATCTTTTGGTTACTACATCAAGCAAGACTCTTCTTTTGGAAATCTCATTCTGCCTGTCATCCCTCGATTTGAAAATAAATAACAACCGGACATTTCTCTCCTCGTATTCGAGATCCAATTTCAACACCTAAGTCAGATTCAGCACATTTTAACAAAACTATGGCCTCTTTGAAGTTAAAAAAACTTGAGGAGTATTTGGAAGACGTCGAGGGCTTTAATGCACCTAAAATTGAGCTTGAACAGTACCTAACCACTCCGCACTTAGCAGCATGCACATTACATGCAATCCAATCTTACTTTGGGCAAATCGAGAATAAGATCGTTGCAGATCTGGGTTGCGGGTGTGGCAGCTTAAGTATTGGAGCACATTTACTCGGCGCTCAATACACTGTTGGATTTGACATTGATAATGACGCTTTAGAAATATGCCAGGCAAACTTTAAAGACTTTGAAATAACAAATTACGATCTAGTGCACTGTGATGTTTCAAAGCTTAACGTAGATAGGTGGGAGAAAGTATTTGATACCGTTGTTATGAATCCTCCGTTTGGAACTCGCAACAAAGGTATCGACATGAAATTTGTACAAGTAGGCCTAAGTTTAGCAAACAATGTCTATTCACTGCACAAGCGCTCAACGCGGAAGTTCATAGTGAAGAAGGCAGAGGAATGGGGTGTCAAAGTGAAAGCTGTGGCAGAGTTACGTTTTGACTTACCAGCTTCATACAAGTTCCATAAAAAAGATTCTGTAGACATAGAGGTGGATTTAGTCAAATTTTGGTCAGATGGCAGCTGAATTTATGGTTTCACAGGCTTTCACAGCTCTTATAAGATTGCTAGGAGTGTTTACCTCGTATATTTGAAAGAGGACAACTGGTCTGCCGAAAAATAAATGAATAAAACGAGCGAAGCTCACTTCCATGTGTGGTCTTACAGATTTCTTCAACTGAATTTTTTTTGTTTTTTAAAGTACATATTAAGATGGTTTTTTAAATGTTTTTCATTACCAATTTTTTGCGAACAATTGAACAAATAATATGAGGAAAAAGCAATGAAATATTGAAAAAAATGTCAGGATTTTTTAAAATAACACAAAGTAGACAAATAAATACCATTACTATGATAATGAAAATAATCGATCTGTCTGTCTACAACAGAATCTGATTGATCAGTTGAACTTTCAATCAGGGCTTGTTTTTCATAATTATTATTTTGTTACCTTCCAATGCATCACAAACACTGTTTGTGCTGAGGAACTGTGTTGCCAAACTCGTCCAATTTTTACAGAAAAACTAATTAACAGAATCACTGAAAATTTCACTCAATTTTCCTTTCTTCATCAAGGTTAGTCCTTGAAATTTGCATGAAAGTATAGACAAAATTTTCAACCGAAGAATTGAGACAATATTAAGATGTGTAGCAACAGCGTCAAAGCATAGATGGCGCTGGTGGTACATAGGCTAAAAGATAGCGATTTCAAGTACAGCAATTATGAAAGGATTCCCACATTTTGTTCTTTAGTCCACATTTTTTTGTAGGAACCGAGAAACTGAAGCATTATCAATTTTATAATAAAAACATAAGCTTCATACTCTTTGGCTTCCTAGCTGGAGGACTTGTCTAACCATGAGACCATGACTGAGGGAAAGGTTATTTCCCACCACCATAAAAATTTTGAAACTATTGGCATCAATGAGCAGAAAATGTTCACCGAAAGCCATTCGTTTTCAGTACTTTATTCTCTTTTTTTATTTTCATTGATCATCATTGGCTTCTCCTGACCATTGCATTATGGTGTAGGCTTTAGTCTTTTTTGTGGTGATAGATTTTATTTTATATAACAGTAATTTGTTTTATATTCTTGTAAATAAAGTGATGTTATGATTTGAGACGGCTTTTATTTATTTTATCCTGATAAAGCACCAGGAGTGCAGAAAGATCTACGCAGCAGTCGTGATCTCAGCCTTAAAATTCCTTTGGTGGACAGCCACCATTCAGATTCTCATCTGCAAAGTGCCATTCTTTCAAAAAAAAAAAAACGAACGTTTAAAGCGAAAAAATGTAAAAAGTCAGCCATTTCTTTTGCCCTTGTCTCATTTTTTGAGAATGAATTATCAGTAAAGACCTTTTTCAATGATTGGACCTCTAGATTGTGATCTAAACATTCATCAACCGATTTCATACGCATTCATGAGTGAAAGACTATCTTCATTACTTATCAAGGAAATATTCTAAAAATGTTATAATAAATTTGAGGTGCTAATGTTATCAAAATTGATGAGGAGTATATTTTTTGAAAGGAACACAGTAGATTTGTGTTCGATTTAGAAATAATTAGCTCATCCATCTCAAAAGAATGAGGAGAAAATCAAGAGCATATACAAATCGTACTAAAATATTTAATGCAACATAATTACACTTTACATGCAAGTTAAGACCTAGATTACGAACAATATTTAATTGGACTTGAGATAGTTTATTGAGTTGATGCTGCTGGTTTTGGCTCTTTGGAATCTGTAACAAAACAAAAAATAAAATCTTAAAATCGATTTTGTTTTGATAGCACAAATTTTTGGAGTGTTACAGCTTGATAGTGAAATTCCATTGGGCGAACCCATTGAGAAGAGTCCTGGGAGAACATTCATCAGCTCCTTATGAACTGATTCAGTTTTCCTTTCACAAAAGGAATTTTCCATTGAAATGAGTATAAATTGGGACGGCATTTTTTAAGTAAGAACTACAATTTCTGTTTCATCCATTAAACTTTGACGTGCATAGGGTAACTAATGGTACATATGTTGTTTCTAGACTGAGCCAGAAATTGTAGCTTCTGATTGCAAAATGTACTCCGACTCTCCATAATTTGAAATTCCGAGGACTGGAGAAAAATTCGTATTAGCGAGAATTTTGAACCGGCGAGTTTTATCTCCTGATTCCATGATAAAATGAGCGATTTGTATCTTTCTTTAAACATATTAAGCAAGTAGAAATAAAAAATCATTCTTTAAAATTGCCTCACAACCCAAGATTTTCCCTACATTTCCCGCAATCCTGAGATCAAGAGATCGACTGAGCATTTACTAAACCCTTGAAACCTAGTAGACTGCTCCTAACCTATTTTTTGAGATACTGGAGAGTTTTCCATCAAAAACTCGAATTACTACTCAACTTGTATCCATAGTGTGTGCACCATAGAAGTTAGAATTTTGGTGAATCCCTATAGTACAGTGATGTCTTAATTATCCAACCGATTATATGAAGTCTCAGCTCTCCAACACAGTCGAAATTGAGTTGCGGTCAAAATAAGTTGACAGACAACGCTAAATTCGGTTTTCTGGGCAAAAACTGAATTGATGAGTGGTTTTTTTTCGATCAAATGGTTATGTTTAACATAGATTTGAAAATTTGGCCACACTTGTACTTTATAGTTACGAACAGGGCCTGAAATGGCATTTTTTGTTTTTTTTGTTTTTTTTTGGTGGTTTCGATTGTCTGACTTTTTCGATATCTGATGCAGCCCTCACCACAAACTGTCGAATAATTGGAGCATATCTGCTTATTAATTGATAAGGAAAGACATGAAAGTTTTAACAAAAAGACACTGAGTTGTCATTTGACTATCGGCTAAGACAAAAGACTCAGAGACACCAAAATATTAATTGGAGCTAAACTTGCACTGTTAGCTCCTCAGAATTGAACAAGTGGATAGGTACATCTGAACAGAATTTCAGTGATCCTCATCCAAAGAAATTAGAAATTACTAACAACAGAAATTTAAAATTTAAAAAAACAAAAACAACTCACCTCCAGACATAGACTCATACTGATGACGCAAACTTTGTAATTCGTACTCGCACGTTTGGAGGACCATTTTCAATTCGTAAAGGAGAACCATATCACTGCGAAGTTCATTGAAGTGTTGGCAAATCTCTTCTGTAGGCATTGGGTTTTCTTCTGCGAGATCAAAAAAAAGGAAGAAGAAATTGAGTAGAGTATAGAAAAGAAAACTCAGACAATACTTGAAATAAGAAAAAATTTTGACTTCAGCCTCCCATCCACTTATAAACGATGGACCACAAAACAGAGCAAGGATTAGACCTCTGAACGACTATTATTCATGTCAAAATTTCATGCAGAAAACATTGAACGTATTAAAAACTTCCAAGATTGAGTATTTCTAGTTTACCTTACAAAAACGTAATTCTATTCTTCCCGCTTACCAAAAAAAAAAAAAAAAAAAAAAAAAAAAAAAAACCATTGTCAATTTAGGTCAAATCAGCCATTGAAAACAACTAAACTGTTCGGCAAGTAATTTGACCTTGGTTACTTGCCCATTTTTCTTTTCTTTTGATACTGGGCACCTCTAATCAAGTGAAAAAAAAGTGCAAAAAAACTCTTCATTTCTTTTGTGACAGACTGATCTATCAATGGAATCTGAATGGTGGCTGTCCACGACTAGAGACTTAAATGTTATAGTCTCAAATTTGCATAATTTCCGCTGTTGCTGGCAAGAAATAGGATACAGAATTGTCATAATTTCTTCATCTTCAAATTCCTATAATTTTGCTTTTTTCTGACTTTCCCTAACTTTCAAAAAAAATTTCCACTCAGATTTTTCTTTTGAATACGCTGAATTTTGCTGTACGTTGGTTAAAATTTCCTTATTTAAAAATCAGATCATGGAAAAAGGCATTCAAAAGCTGTTTTAAAGATGACAAGCCTTAAAAATGACCAGAGGGGGTAAAAAATTGGAGAATCAGCAACATGTTTTAGTGGTTAGTAGATAGGTTAAAAATTCCTCGATTTCTCTTGTCATTGAAAAATCCCTGATTTCCCCAGTTTTCCAGACTGCCGGCCGTGAGCAGTTCTATGTGGGTTTACGTGAGCCCACAAGCAGCATTGGAGGTGACGCCAACAGTGCAAAAATGCATTTTTATTTAACAAATGCCATTAAGCAATAACAGAGAGCTAAAAGTAAAGGAAGTGTTCATGAAATTAGTTATTTTTTTGTTGCAATTTTAAAGTCAAAATTAAATTTAATTGAATTAAATTGTTGACTATTTCCACTTGTTGTAAAAAAATTTTATGTTGCACGAGCAATTAACTTAAAAACAGTTTTGATTAATTTCCTAACAATCGAAATAATAGAGGGAAAACATCGAAAACCCCGATAAAACCATGAAATTTTTCTCCTCAATATTTACAATACGATATTTGAGTTAAAAATATGTCAAAATAGCGTCCATGAGAGATTCAATTTCCAAAATCCCCCCCCCCCCCAGACACTCCATTCACGTGCCAACAAAATGGTCGTAAGTCTCTTGGCACCCACAAGAACTGAGGTCTAGAACCGCCTATGCTGCCGGCAACCCTGAGAATATGAATGAAAAAATAAACTGTGAAAAATACATTACCTATGCCGAGTTCCTGCAACATCTGTTCAATGGCCTTCATCTTCTTTTGACCCACACTGGCTGGAAGTTTCATGCGCTGCGACCTGACAGAAACCCCACTGCTCTTGCAATCAGGGAATTTGATGCCTGCCGTTTCGATGACGCTCGTATCAATTTTGGGACGTACTTGCGTAAATTTCTTCCTGGCCACCGTTTTCTTCTCTGACTTTGTGCCATCACTCTGGTTGTCCGCTGCGGTGATAAGCTTCTGCAAGTCCTGTGTCTTCTTATCTCTCTCGCGTTTACGAGCTTCAATTTTACGATATTCGGTCATCAATGTCATTTCTTCCTCCACCTAACAAAAGAAAAAATTGTGATTTACTTTGAAGACACACATAAGACGAACTTAACATGGGCAAAATGACCAGATACAAATAATATAGGCGAGAAATAATAAGTGTCAGAAGAATTTTCAGGAGGTCGTTTTGAAAAATTTTCAATGAACATAAAAAAATTTAGTTTCAAAACAAGGGTGCGATCTTAAAGGCGCATTTCAACAGATATTAGTGCTGAGTCTAAAAATGGCTTCGACTTTTTAAAAATCACCTTCCAAGGTCTTTGAAAATCGATTAAAAAAAGCAAAAAAAACATACGTTTTGTAAGCTGAAAAGGTGTTTTTTGGAAAATTTGATTTTAAGAAAAATCAAGGGCTGATAGAAAAAAAACTTAGGTCGTTCTGAGAATCTTGGATTTTACAGAAAATTATTGTAAGGTGGGAAAATAAGGACTTCATTTTTGGATTTGGATTAAAAAATCAATTGTGAATCTAGGACCTTGCTTCATTCTGGCTATTAATCTGCGTTTTTGTCGAAAGAATCCATAAAATACCAAGTATGTAAGTCTATCTGACAAAGATCTTACGATTAAAGGTACATAAAGAGCAGAAACAGAAGGAGGAGAGCTAACAAGACTTCAAATAAAGTACCTGCTCAGGTGTGCGATTGTATAATCGTGCTAATTGTTCTTTGCGTCTCTTTTCATGGTCGGCGTCGAAAGCTTTAGGTTCTGCACCTGGAAGTTTTCTCACCTAAAAAATGAACATTCCAAAAATAAAATCTAAAATCAGACTGAAATTTATTAGACTAATAAATTTATTTATTTAACTTAAAAAAAAAAAAACCAAGAATTTTGTAATTCCAGTTCTTTTAAATAATAATTGTATTATTATTCTAACCTTACTTTTTGTCATTATTTAATTTCATTTACTGTAATTTAATTCATGTAGATTGATGCAAGACATTTTCTTGTAGTAATTACGTTATTTTTAAATAAAATTTGTTTTAAAAAAAAGACTGAAACTATGAAACAAGACTTGCTCTGAAATTCTAATTCGGCAAACTTTTCAAAAGGGAGAAAATATTTTAGTAAGGTATATATCATTATCTTTTTTCTAGCTTTTGACCCTGAACTGAGAATTCGGAGGTTTTAGATACTTGCTGTAGCTCACATGGAATTTTTTTTACCTAACAGCAGAAAACAAACACAAGGGGTTGAAATTATTTAAAAGATTCTTGGCCTTTCCTTTACAACATGAATTTGATTCTTTTGTGCATCTATGGGTCACTGGCGTCATCCCCCCCCCCACCATTACATATTTTATGAACAGATCCTCATATGCATCCCTTCATATCCAACTTGTATGTTCCTGCAAATGTCACATTTCAGCAGGAGTATTATTGACGGATCATAGACTAAGAGCACATATAACTGAGCCTCGCAAAATTAATGCGTCTTGAAGCTAAATGCTGGAGCTGGATATTGATTTAAATCATGAATATTTTTCATTTTCCATTATCCGAACACCCAACTACCACAATAGTTCAGATAATTGTAGCAATATGATTGGAGCAGTATTCTTGATAAAACTGTGACACTAATACTACAAAAGGATGATGTTACCATTGCAGCGAAAGTTTACAACTATATTGGAGTGTGCTTTGAGATCCATACCAAGAAGAGAATAACTGTTTTATGCGTACTAATACAAACTTACCTTGTGTAAAATTGAGCAAATAGAATAATAACGTTCCTTTAAATCTTCGACTGAACGTTTTTGGAACTTTTTCTCGTCGTATCTATCTTGTATTACTATAAATCTGAGATCAAACTGTCGGCATAGACTGAATAGGTGATCTGTTTCTGCTTTTGTCCACCAGTCTGACTGAAGATGCTGTGCATACTCAGCATCAGTGTATGTAGGAATTGGAACTTTCTAAAAAAAAAAAAGAAAAAGAAAAAAACAGATAAAATCCATCATAATTTTTCAGTTGACAAATGAAGCACTTTGCCACTAAACAAAAACAAGGGGAGCAAGGAAGTAAAAAAGAGGGGTGAACTGACTCTTGAAAATGTTTAATGGACCACTAGACAAGGTACGAATTTAAGCGATCTGATACATGTTTCTTAACCAGAATTTCACGTAGAAAACGATTCACACAACGAAAATTACTGAAACCAACTCCTAACGAAGATATTAACGTTTTCATTTCACATTGGTTACGAGGAATTTAAACTGCCCGCTCACAAGAAACTCAAAGCTCTACGTGAGTCAAATGGCGCACTACAACGGTTTCAGCAATCTTCTCAGTCGAGCAATGTTTATTTCCCACCATGTATTTTTCAAACTATGAGTAATTTGCTGTAGCTGAGCCAAAGCGTCAAGATTGAGGTTGCCAGATTTTTATAACGCAGAAACTGTCATGATAACGTTTAGCGCGCGATGTGAATCATGTAGAGCATTGAGTTTTTGTGAGCGGGTGGTTTGAATTCACGCATCAAGAATCATTAAATATCTTCGTAAGGAGTTAATTTTGGTAATTTTCGTTGTGTGCATCGTGTTTTGTGTAAAATTTTGGTTAAGAAACATGTATCAGAATGCTGAAATTCGTACCTTATCTAGTGGTCCATTGAGATAATGATGAATATCATATGAAGAGTTAGGGAGGAGTTCTCAAGAATTATACTTGAACTCAGCCACTTTATTTTCCACATAAGTTATTAAATAAATAATGTTAATAGTGTTATTCATGGAATGGCAAACTGTCATTACAGACGGTTCTAGGAGGGGGGATTGGTTAATGACTTTTTCAGGTCAATCTTTTTTTAATCAGCTTTCAAAAAGGCCAAACCAGGCAATTCTAAAGCTATACCTTGTGAGGATAAAAAAGCATACATTTATTCATATATTTAATATTCTGCCTGACTTTTACCTATTTACGAATCAAATTTTTCCTAAACTTAAATAAAGTGGTATGATTGACAAAATTAAATGGGATAAAAAAGATACAGAAAGGTCTTGAGAAAGGCAACATTTATTTATTTTACTTTTCCAGTTGCAATTATCATTGTATGCACCACTAGCCCATATTGATTTCAATGAGAGCAGTGGAACTATTCTTTTGTGTTTTCAGTTCAACTGGGCATCCAAATCTCACCAGTTTAGTGGAGCTTCCAGGTCTCACGGACAAATGTAAATTGGATATTCAATGGACAAACTAATATAGAAGGTTCAACTATTTTCAATACCTTATTAAATTTTGCAAACGGGTATTCTTTGCCTTCATCAGCCACTCGCCGCCAATGATGAAAAACTGCTCCATCAGTTCTAGCCGGATTTGTGAAGGGCGTCCATTCCCAGGGACGTACTTTCCGCATTCCAAGCTTTGCTTTTGTCTGCTTGTAACCCTGACCTGTGTCAGTGGGTAATAGAGGAGGCGCATCTTTGTTATCATTGTACAAAAGAGCGAAGACTTCTCTGGCCATTCCCTCCGGCCTGCGAGAAGACCTGGGTGTTAAGACATGCGAGAATTTTTTCTTCTTTGCATCTTGCGGCCCTAATATTGATTCTTTTGTGATTTCTGGTGCAGCCTTCTCCAGTTCCAAAATGTCCCGAACGTCCGTGCTCATTGTGACTTGTCTGCAACCAAAATCAATTGTTTATCATGAGAATTCTAGAGTCTCCAAATAGTTTCATAAGTGAAGCTTCCGGAAATATGACACCACCAAATTTCATGAAAAATTCATCTGATTGTAATGATCACTTTCAAATTCTCATATTTCAGAACACTAAATAATTTTGAATTGGAGTTTATTTGACGAATACCATCAAATAAGAAAATATTATTAAAGTATCTGGGGGGAAAATAAAACAATGCCCAAACAAATAAAAAATATACAATGCGGAATGCCTTGTAAGTAAGCAAACTTTATTGAAGTTCCACTGGGAAATCACTGAAATCATAGAATGACATTAACAACATTAGCAACTGAACAGCTAGAGCTATCTTTCAACTTATATACCTAAAAAAGGTAAAACTACAGACTTTTATCAGTAAAGCAAATAAGGATTTTTTTTGAATGCTTAAAAGCTTCACAGATTAGAGCGGATTCTTTCACTAGAACTGGGGAAAGAAAAAGAAGAGACAGAAGTCACATCAGTCTGGATGCATCAATCATCTGTTAGCCAATTGGTTAGCATGTAAATATCTGTTGAATGGTGCAATTTTTAGATGTGACATTTCGCCGGTGTAAGTCGGCAATCACATAACTCGTTAGCAGCGTCTGAAAATCTCCACCTCTGTGGTATTTCTTTAAAGGAGAATAAATTGACATCATTCCATGAAGTTTTTGCAGAATTTTCTCCGCACAGAGAAGAAAAATCATGGCAGTATTAAAGAATTGCCGTTAAGTAGTTTTCCGTCTAAAAAATAAAGTATGACAGGAAGTCTGCAACTTTGCAAATCGAGTTGTGTGATTGCCGACTTACGCCATCGATTGTCTCTTCTTTTCTTTCCCCAGTTCTAAGTAACGCGATAAAAGAGAACCAAAATGATGAGTTTCAACTTTGACCACAAATCTGATAAAAGTGTAGGCTCAGGGATCTAAGACTTCAGGAATTAATAGTTAGGTCTTGGTATACTCCTTCTGCTTAGCGACATACTTGAATTTGATCGATTTGATTAACTATACTTTTTCACTTCACTGCTTTCAACTAAGCTGTAAACTAACTAAGCTTCAAGTAAGCTGGAATAAATCACTCAAAGTGATCCCTCAAATGCTCATTGGCACTTTAAAAATCGTGCTATACGACCGAGACCAATATTTGGTAAACTTACCAATAACACCCACAGCACTGCAGAAACGTTGATTCCGTTCGGCGATTACCTTCTCTGGTGGACGCTACAGATGAGGGTTTGATATTACATAGTGAAACGATCTTCCTCGATGAAATTAGTTAGAGTCATGGGGCACTTTTTTACTGAGAGATAGAGGGTAAATTCACAGCCTCTTGCATTGTATCAGAGAGAATACCGCAATGCCATCATAGAGCTCATCGACTCAGATTCGGCGGAGAAACGATCAGCATGTAGAAATAAGAAATTGAAAGGAGGATAGGCCTTAAAAATTTAACCTCCTAGAATATATGACGTTCGAATGCGAATAAAACACAACACGAAAGAGAAGAGAAAACAGTTCCAAATCGCAAAATGCAATTGAAAATGCCGATACTTGAGCAAAGCAAAACCAAAACAATAACAAGCTACAAATTTTTAGGTTATTCCTTGTTCGGAATTCATTGAAGGACCAGTTCATTGTCAAATTCCGATGTTAAGAAAATGAAGGCGCCAAACACGGCCAAACTACCGAAAATTTAAATTAGCGGGCAACTGTGTTGGGTGCGCTGCTGAGGGCAGGAGGGGCAAACAGCTTCAAAGGGGATTCAGCGTCATAACTTGCGTTAACTATGAGCTGAATTATTACTTTTCACCTCTTATACATCCCATTATTTTTGGTGGTACGGTGATTGTTTGTAAAAACTTTAAATATGTTCAGCTCTATGGTGAAATTCTCACTACCTATCAGTCTGGCAAAATAAGAAAGAAAAATTTTGAATTAACCATGGCATAGAGATAATGGGCTTAAAAAAATTCATTTCTCTAGTAAGAAACAATAAATTTAAAAAATGCTTAAACGTGTATTATTTTGAGACAATAACGAGTTTCTTTGCCGAAACTTTACAAATTCTTCCAAGAATGTTTTTACGAGAATCATGCTCCTCCGTGCCTAGCCTAACCTCAGACGATTTGTTCACTAAAATGAAAATATAGCCACCTGAGTCTAGCAAAAGCCGAGGAGGTTATTTATTTTGTATGGATTTCGAAATGAATGTGCAAATAGAGAATTTTCAAGATGTTCTCGATTGAGAAAGTTTTTCAAGTTATAGCAAGAGAAGGAAGTGAACAAGTTATTTTGCATTGGGCATAGGCATTACTTTAAAAAATTAGCAAGAATAGAGCCTAATATCTGATTCTGTGTCACAATGTCAAACTTACATCATAGAGAAGACTTTTCGCCATTTGGAATGATAAGTATGAAAAAAACAGATTCATCGATCGGAGAATAATCCATTCAAATAAAGCCTATGTCTAGGTACGTTGAAAAATTGCAAGGAAAGGACTTATTTTGAATTGAAAAATATTCTCGTTGGATGAACACTGAACACTCATCCTAATCTACAAATTTTTTCCATGGTTATCATATCAGCAAAATCTAGGTGGCAGGAGGGTCCCAATTCCCTCCTTGCCTTCCAAAATGATGCCCCTGATCTTGTCATCTACCAGGCACTCTACTTTTCAACAAGACTAGATTTCCTTTTCTAGATAGTAATTTTTTGTTAAAATTAGTACTAATAGGGGGACAGAGAGTAAAGTCTGGTCTCTTGTAATCATATTCTACTTGAATATTGATGGATGAAGAATAAAATACGTGCCTCTGACAATGTTGCCGATCTACGCTCATACTTTATTTTCACAAAAACTATTTAGCAGGAAATACCCTGTACTCTGAGGAGGAAATATCAACCTCTAGTCTTGTATCTACTATTGGCATCATGTATCTACTATTATCAAGAAACTATCCAGCGTGCAACTTGTATTATAGCCATGTATGTACATGTCTCATATGCCAAGAGTGAGATTAAAAATAAAAGAAAAAAAAACTAACCATAGGTTTTGTTTGAAATTTTCAATGGGTTTTTATGTCTCTTTCAGCAACATACACCGAGAATTTTAACGAGTTATTTGGGCTAGTTTTCTTTTAAAACATGAAACATAATCAAGGATTTTGAAAAATTGCTGCGGAGATATCTTTTTTTTAAAGATGATCGTGTTTCCTGAAATTGACAGATCACAACTGACTTTTTATGAATGACTTGATATTACTTAACAAAAAAAACTAAAGCAGAACTGATAAAATAAATAACACTTTTTATTTTCCTCTCACAGGGATAACAAATAAAATACATAAAACATACGATAACAACACATTTGATGGCAAAGATACAACAGAAAGGAAGTTTTACCATCCAACCCTTTAAAACTTGTGAAAAAAAATTTAACAATCATGAATTCTGAGGAGGTTGGCTAAACATTTTCTGAAACCGGCTTTTCTTCTTATTTTGTGATTTTCAATTTTAATTCTGCAACTATACAATGAGAGAGTGGCTGAACAGAATTTTGTAAGTGTAAAAAAGGGTTGGGGTTAAAATTTGTTCGAAGAAACTTTGTTACGAACAGTTTTTTAAATGGAGCTTTTCCCACATCTATATGCCAACTAATGGAGCAATTACAGAATGTGGAGCTATCACCAATAAGCAAAAATTACCTAGAGTTTACAGTTGAAACCTACTAAATTGGAATTTTGTTTCTTTGAGAAATAACATTCATAAAATAAAATAATAAAATACAAACATGTCAGGATATTCAAATGTTTCACGACTTGTTCTGAAAATAAGTTTAAGGTAAATGAGAATTCTAAGCGAATACTAGGAAACATTGCTAAAGTTTGCTCTTTAAAATACATATGGAAAAAGATTTTCTATTCATCAAATTGTTTCAATACAAAAATGCGCTCTTGGATGTTTGTACACCAGTTTTCAAACATTAACATAATTTCATGGCTAAAAATAACAGTAAAAAAAGTGATTGATTCAATTAGAGTTCAGCTAACTTTCACTTTTGTAGAGTTTTGAGACGGTATGTTCCTATGGTTGTAAGACTCAAGAACTTACCAACTTAAATCGAAAAATTCAATAAGGCAAGAGCATACAGTTAAAACCACATTTTCTCTCAAAAGATTCTTACCTTCTTTTTATTACATTTCTCTTTCTCAAATTTGGTAAGTAAGCTCTTAAATCTTGTAATTATAGAAACACAAGGCAAAAATTTGATAAAAGCGAGAGCAGAAAACAAAAATCTAATCAAAGCAATACACAATGTTCACGTAACAGGCTCAATATCCACTTTAACTTTAAAGTAAGACAAAAAGCGCCATGATCTTCATATCGATCTTCTAAAGTACATTTTCTGCTCATGAATTAATTTTTATCTAAACTAGACTGTGATGCTGGTAAAAAATGAGCTATGTTTACTAATAATTCAAGAAATTTTCAATTGAACCGTTAATGTATTTACAAAGAGGCCCCAGCGCTGAAAACTCTTTGATAATAGCCTTCTTTAGTTGTCATGATTTCCAGGGCTTGTAAGTTTTAGATGCTTGAACTCTTCCATGAAGAAAAAAAAAGGACAAAAAACGGTTCATTGTTCACATAGTTTTATCAGGTATAGTCTTGAGAAGATTTCACACAAGTAAATCAATCCCTTCGTTGCGAATTATGAGAAATTGAATATGACTTACAGTGACACAAATAAAAGATATAATCCCAGGGCACAAACTGAAATTTATACCCTGCAGCCTCGGGAGAAATGCAAGTATGCTCGAAAATAAGATAGGATCATTTTGGTAACCATTTCTTTGAGTCAAATAAAAGAACATAAATTGGATTGAATGAGCCAAAGGCATCTGTCCTCGAGAGTTTTTCAAAAAGCATACCTACTATAGCAATGCATACTACAGGTAGTTTTGTAAAACACATATGGGGCAAAGGTCGTCTCAAAGAACAAATGTGCCAAAGCAATGTATTGGACTATTTCGATGATGAAACTGCAGGAATGCATACCTCAATTTACGACATTGCATACATCTTGTTATACTTTATTTTCCACATGGAAAACTACTAAACATCATTCCTTGAAAATTTCGGTGAGTTGTCTTCTCTGTGAGAAGATTGTTGTGAGAAAATTTCAAGCCATGATGGTTCGGTCTTCCTTTGCAAAATCAAATAGGAGTGGAGATTTTGAAACACCGCGACCAGGGTACACATTTCTGCAGTTTCACCATCGAATTGAAGTTTCTTCAGGATCTCTCTGAAGACAGATTTGTCCTGGTTGATGATTCTCGACTGGGATTTTCAATCCGTATTATAAAGTCGATTAGTTCATTACGTCAATTTTTATTCGAAAAATTGGCAGAAAATTAGGTAATCTTAGACTAAAAGAAATAACAAAACTAATGATGGTAAAATGACTACTGTTCGTGACCCATTACTCAGTCAGTTTAATTGAGACTTTGAAATGTTTCTTCAGTCATGCTCAATCAGATGGTATGTACCTAATTTGTACCTAATTGTGAGCATGCAAGCATTTCCTACAAGGCTAGGAAATACTCATTACAATCATGGGAAAAATCATCAGTAACAACACGAGAGAGAATGACCAAAAAGTGATATGTACGGTTCCATCTCATTATCGTTGGCACAAAACTACAAGAATTCGATAAAGTAGGGCATGAAGGAAAACTTCACGTTTTTAGCAGAATTCACAGAACTTAAGAAAAATTTGAAGGAACTTACGACTGCATAGTTTTTTGTTAATAAATTATAAAGACTATATGGCAGTTATGGCACCAGATGTTGATAAACTTCTGATAGATTGTTCAAAGACATGTGAAAATATATGATAGACATTGAGGAAATTTGGGCTGAATACTGAGCAACAACCGCATTTGGTAGGCTTAGAGTCTACGCCAAATAAGTTTATGCAGTTTTAGACTAAGACAGAAGATTCGCCGTCTTGATTCTTGTATTTACTTTCAATGCTTTCATTCTTTTGTCACAGTCTAAAAATGCATAAACTTATTTTCATTGGATTCTGGTATTCCTCGCAGGTAGAAAACTTCATACACTTCATATCTCGAGATTTTGTATGGATAAAATTTCACTTTAACCTTGGTCCTTTTGAGCTTTTAAGAACTTAAAACTAAAAATCAAAATTTTTTTCAGAAAATTTTTTTTTGCCAAATTGGAGTCTTTGTGCTGGTTTCAAAAAATCTTTCATTTTTTTCGAGTTTTATTTTTAAATAAAAAATTTAACTGTGATACATACACAAATCCTTCTGCCATTGAAATTATTATTAAAAAATATTTGATGATGTACTTGCTGCAACTTAAACTTTTTAAGGTTATGCAGTTTGACTAAAAGCTTTGATCATTTGGTAAAGAAGTGTTAGAAGTTTGAAATATCTTTTCTTATAAAAATAATTTAAATTTTGTTCAATGAGGGGTAACTCCCTCAGCATTAAACTCAACACAAGTTCCTGAAAAAGTACGAGATAAATGCAAATACCTGAAAATTACTGATGGCGCTAAAAGCACTTTAAAAATGAATCACAATTTATTATAAAGGCAAAAATGCCACCATCACAAATTACTTTAATTAAGGACATACTTGGCTTGCAAAATCAAGCTTGCTACCTGGGCTAAGCCCCTGAAAACTTAGTTCGGGCGTTTATAGTGGAAGAAGACTTCATAGTTTTGTGTGTAGTCCCGAGGTAAGTTGAAATTAATAGCTTTAGCAGCCAAGTAAGTTGCTCCAATCGACACGCTGACAGTTAATTTAAGTAAAGACAGTTCTTCAACTTTAAATCGGTCGATTTTGGCGAGCTGCTCAACAAAACCGTCTTTCAGTAAGTTCCAACTCTTCCAAACAGATCCTACACACACAATTGGCAGTCCACCCTCTGCTTTCAGAAGTTCCTGAAAAAATACATCGAGAAATTTTAGGCTTAAGAAACAAAAATCCAATTCATATGAGAATAAATAGGAGAAAAATGGTGGTAAATGAGCTTATTTAGTAATTTTTATGAAGCAATACCATGATTATCTAAAGATTTGAGGCAAGGGCTGTGTTAGATATTGACATACCTGGTAAAAATTTAAAAATTTTTAATAAATTTACAAGAAATCTTTAAAAAAACTTTTAAAAAACAAACTTAAAGGCACTCACTTGCATAAAATTGTAATTTTGAAATGGATACCTCTGAAACGCGTCCGTTTCAAAATTACAATTTTATGCAAGTAAGTTTGTTTTTTTAAGATTTCTTGTACATTTGTACGAATTTAACGACTTGTGTAGTGGTTTAAACTCCTGTATAACATGCTCTCATCAACTTCATACCTATCTAATATTTGCACCTTTCTTGATTTTTATGATTTTGAAAGCGATAAATTAACAATAGAAAAACATCATAACTAGACTTGTTTTTTGTTTCCTTAAAAAAATTACAACGAATGTTTAATAGATTAATTTTCAACCCCAGAGAATGATCATTATTAGCATTATTTTGAATTGTTCTAAGTTACTGATTTTTGCATGATTTAGCCAAAATTAATTAATGGATTAAGGTGAATCCAGGGTTCGATTAGGGATAATTCAAGATAAGAGGTAGCGCCACCAGTCACCACTGAGAATTTCACTTTCCTTCAACGATTACTGAAATAATATTGTTCAAATTACAAAAAGCAAATCCACAAGATATAGATTATTTTTTGCTTGATTTTTTGAGCCAAAAATATTGGCAATTAGAATTACAAGCGCAGAGAAAGTACGGCTGAAACTTCCAGCTCAGCCACGGCGGCCGAGCGCGCAACCGAATCCCTCATGTTCTGTCTCTCTCTCTCCCATTGCCGCAATGAGAATTACTTGCTGTCGTAGTTACAACTTTAATTTCGGAAATTTTGGGAAGATTTTTTTACTGAGTGTTCCTCAAGTATGTTGCTATATCCCCTGGATCCCCAATCTTGAATAAGTATTACGGTTTTTATTATTCTCACAAATATATACGGCTATTCTGAGCAGCGCGATGTGGTGGCCAAATCGCGAAGTTCCAAGCCTGGATTCACCTTAAGAGGAAAGTTTCCTTAGGATTGTTTACTTTTCAACTAACAAATGTAATTCTTGGAGATCCGCGGATACAAAAAGAAAACCCGGCTCTTACTTTTAATGAATAATGAAAAAGTAATACCTCGCTTGCTCCTTCCGCGACTGATTGAATAAATCGCGCTAGATCACGCCCTGCTTGATGGAATAACCATTTACATAGAGGATCTCCTTCATTTGCACCTTGAGAAATAACTCTACAGAAACTTGCAATTCGAGCCTTGCAATAATTTTCATAAAAAATTGGTAGAAATTCAAACCTGAAAGCATAAAAAAAACTGTAAGGTTGGAAAAGCAGAACTATAAATGATTGAATATCAATTTGTATACAATTTTTTTTTTTTTTTTTTTAACTGACACATCTTCCAACTTCAAGCTAAACAAGAAAGTAATTATGAGATATCTTAATCGTTCAAAAATGAGTAAGTAAATGCAGGGGAGAAATTGCACCAGAAAACTTAGAAAGAAATTTCGTTTCAGAGTTTGAAACTTTTTTAAAGGCTCTCTTAGATTTTGCTTTATCAATTAACGTTAGAACATCAAATTGATGGGACTTGATTATCATCAATGGCACAGGCCATTTTTGAACCATCTAGCAAACTGGGTCTCTAATGATCTATCAGGAACTAGAAATTCTAAATTCATAAATTAGTTTTACGTGAGGTATGAATCTGTACAAGAACATTCCTTCAAAATAATCAGAAGGATGCATTTTCGAAGGAGGGTGAATTTTTGACTTGAGTTAGATTCAACTGTTTGGGTTAAAAAATATATACTTACACACTTTCTGCATTGAAATATGATTTAGCAGCTGACCAAATGTAGTCTGTACTGTATCCCATAGGGGGTGTTTTAAAATTATCCAGATCATCAAAACAAATTTTAATAGCTTGGTGTGATATCCAGTATGCTGCGGAAAAAGAGAGAGAAAACCTTGTAATTTTAGTTGGCAGAGGATGCATATAAAACAGGCTACAAATTATTTATGGGAGGATTTTAGTCAAAATTTATATGAAGTGTGTAAAATGGACCAGAGTTACATAGAAAATACTCTCGCTAAATCTACAGTCAAGTAAATTAAAGTAGTACACAATTTTTCTTCGACTCGAGAGGCTTTAGAGCTGCACTAGATTTAAACAATTCGGCTTAGTCGTATTTTTTCACAGTAGTTCTTATGGAGTTAAGGGGCCGAAGAAAATTTCAACTAAGCTGATTTTCGTCCTAAGCTTAGTTTCACAAGCTTTAATGGTACTATTTTTGGCTGATCAATTAAGTCCCTACCTGCATAGGGAAACTAAAAGCACATACATTGTTCATAAAATGAGCCTGAGGCAGTACTGCCGTGCATAGAAAGAACGCCGTATGATGAACGTTGCCAAAGTTCCTATGATAAAAAGTTCATTTTGGAGAAAAGTTAAAAAAAATTTCCTTGAAATTTTCGAATATTGTAGATTAAATTGCATTCAAAATTATCTGGAAAATTGGAGTAAAAATTTTCACTACCTTCTTGGAAAATTTGTGTTTTATCGAAGGCGATTTGGTAACGTCTGAAGGTTCAAACCAGGTTCTTCCCTGGCATGGCAGACTAGCTCTTTTTTGCATACCGCAGTCCAATTGAGGGGCTTAAAGGACAAGGCGCATGGATGCAGTTTTTGAAAAAAAATGAGATGCTAATAATTTCGACTAAAACTGGTCTTGAAAATTCTATAATTTTGAGAATTTACCAAAATTTTAATGCCAATTTTCACTCATGATCTTTTTTTAACCATAAATTTGGCATCAATTTTACTTTAAAAAACCAAAGAGGGTTTTCCAACTTGTATAATTTGACAATTTTTTTTACAATTTTTTTAAAGTCAAAATTTGACAGTCAATGCCACTAGAGATCTCCTTTTGAGAGTTTACAACAAGATCACAACAAATACGACCTTGAAATTAAAGAAAGAGAGAAATCAGATGAAAAAAAAATAAGCATGAGAAAAGAGGAAGAGAGGGAGAAACCTCTCCTAATTATGAACATAATTGTTGAGGACAAATAAAGCTCATTAAGTGCTCGGCTCTGATCCAAAACAGAACTGAGGTCGGCTTCCTAAAGTTTTTTTTGAAGAAAGATACGGATAAGACGAAAAGCAACACTGCCATTGCATTGTTTTTACTTGACACAATGATCCTCTGATACTGAAGGGCTTCATAAAAATAAATTGATACAAAACGCCTGATCAGTAACAAAAGAACCTGAACCACCGCTTCCCATAGCTCAATCAATTCTATTTAAGTTTTTGAGCCAGAGATTTACGCTTTGACTAGATATTTGCATGTTTAAAAAAACCAAATCTACAGATGACTTGTTTCAATTTGATAAGCTTCTGTACCACAAATATGCTGGACTCACAAAACTGTGCACAGAAATTATCCATTTAAATTTCATCCATTGATGAATTATACCATGAATAACTGCAGCACCAAAAAAAAAGGGGGGGGGGGTAGAGACAGTGAAACCATTATTCACTCTTTAAAAAAAAAAAAACCTATGATTTGGATAGATTTAAGGTAAACATTCCCAGGTACATTGCAATGTTCCAAAATCTCATCTGCTATTTGATTTTTTGAAGAGAAATCACCACCATCCCCATTTGAAAATTGTTGTGATTTTTCTTGCTCATAGGAAAGCTATTTCCACAAAATTTTAGGCAAAAATGTTGGTTAATTTCCTTCTCAAAAATTGAAATAGGAGATGAAATTTTGAAACACTGAATTGTAGATGAGACTGTTTTGGTTAACTCTAACAATCAGTGGTATGCTTTTGGTGAAGCACTCCGAAATTAGGAACTACAATTTCTGGCTCATCCATAAAAACACTTATGTGCATAAAAGTACTGATGGTACATCCATTGTTTCTAAATTGAACCAGAAGTTGTAGTTCCTCATTGCAAAATGTAGTCCAATTATTCTTCTTAGAACCCTATAGACATTGAGACTCGACGTACATAACCGGAGATACTACAAAGAAGTTCCTGAGTATTATCAAAACCAAAGAAGGAACTTTATCAAATAGTTCAATCCACTTACCACTGCCTTCATCTCCAAGTAGACTACCCCAGCCTCCACATCGGACTTCAGAGCCATCAGGGTTTACAAGTAATGTGTTTGAACCGGTGCCAGAGATTATCACACCTCCTCCTGTGAAAATCAAAACACAAAATCGAAATGATAATTACTTCACAATTTTCACTGGTAGACACATTTCTTTGTATAATCATTTGGATAGCATATAGCAGAGGGGAACCTATGTGATTTAGTGTTGTAAGAATCGGGCAACTTCATCTTAACCACAGAAAATACCTAGCATAGCAAACAGTTCATATTTTATAATTAAAATTTGCACTCCTATTTTGTTTTTTTCGAGGGGAACAACTTGAATTGATTACTTGAAATTTACACAGAATGTTCTTCAGACAGAGAAGAAAAATCACGGCAAGTTTCGGGAGTTGACGCTGAGTAGTTTTCCATTTAATGAATAAACACCTTGTTAAACATGTTGTGTTAACATGAATAAACACCACATGTTTTTTATGTATGTTAGGAAATCTGCAACGTTGCAGACCGAGATATGTGGTTTGTGAGTTTCATCATTGATATGTTTAGTTTTTTTAGTGCAAAGAGGAAGCTCCACAATTTTGAAAATACATTAATTGCATTGGTTCCCTTATACTAAATGCAATCCGTTCCATCCTAAAGAATAACTTAAAAATAAATTTAAAAAAAGTGAAAACATTAAAGAGCTTAGGTCATAATGCCAAGTAATTCTTTGAGAAGTAATCAAGACAATGCCTTAAATAAAGGGATTTCAATGCACATACAGAACACTCACGGAGGTTTAAAGGTAGGTACCTCTTAAAAATCCAGTCTTACAGATACTTCAAATTTTCAAAATGAAAATCTAAGATGGTAAAAATCCATGCACTTCTAAATTTTACACCTAACTGCTTCTGCCATTCAATCATTAATTTCCTCTTAATACTCCATTTCCTACTAAAACTTAAAGTTTCGCTAAATTAATTTTCTGAGATATTTGTAACAGCGGAGCCAAAAAAGGGTGCTTTAAGTAGCATTACGTACCATTAAGTACCAAGTTGGTAATTAAGGTATTTGTAAAATTAGGCTACTTCCTAAATCATCACTTTCATTGCAAGATATATAACCAAAATATTCTGGACTTGATTACTAGATTCATTTTAGAATTTTCCTGAAAGTTAAGTAAAGAGGAAAATAGAGAATTTGTTAAAATAAGCGTCAGGTAAAATATCTGTACCATTTGTTGAGAAATAAAAAAAAAATAGTTAATCATCTTTCTACAAGGAAATTTTAAATTTAACAATTCCAACTTAAATTGCTTATGAATCCTCTCCCTCAATTTCTGTCTGAAAGTAATGTGGAAGACGAAAATAATTACGTTACCATTTTTATGAGCAACAGCGATTGGCCCAACAGTATCACTACAAACGTAGTATTCTTCAGATAAGTCAGGATATTTCTCCCGCAGTTTCACTGCAAACTTTTTGTTAGCTTCATCGTGTTCACAACCACTTAAACTTAAACCCTACAAAAATTAAAAAAACCATTATTACATTTTTGAAAAACATAAGAATATGATAAAAGGGTATTTAAACTGAAGTTGAAAAACTTTTCATATGTCTAATTTTATAGAGCCATGGCTGGATCCCTGCAAAATTTATTGAGATTTTTTCATAATCTTTTGGCACAAGCAAGTTGCCTCCCTTTTGTTTTTTTGCAAGCTGTTAAAATTTTAACGGCTCTTACTTGATTTTTCTATTATGTTTTAATGACTTTGAATGGTTAGTTACTTCTACCTTTTGATAGTAGTTTGGTTGCATTACTCAAGATAGTACATAGGTAGCCTGATAATTCAACCAAGCCTTCCCCCTCCTCATCCTCCTTGGGCGGTAGGCATTCAATGAACAGCTCTGTAGATTAGTTCATAGAAAAAAGATGGTAAATGCATCGTTTGGCCTCATTCAATAAGAAAAAAACAACGATACTTTGCCTACCCCTAGAGGAAACGATAAAATCAGGTTTACGCAGTAGGACAAAAACTTCAAAATTGTAGGAGACGTTAGCAGGAAAAAGGGAATTGAGTATATTCAAAGATTAGAAAGTAAAAGCAAAAAACAAAGTAAAAAGCCAGTATTAAAACTGGAGAAAATCAGGAAAAATTCACGTATCCATACACAGAATTTTGTATTTTTGGGTACATGATTATCTCATCTAAAAATAACATACAATAAAACTTACTAAAGCTGTTAAAGTTAGATCTTCCGGTAAATTGGCAAGTTTTTTTGCTTCTTGCACTAGAGCATTTATCCTATCGTGTACAACATCCATTCCTAGGGTCTGAAAAAAGAAACATGGACAAAATAGAACATTGTTTCTTTTTTACAATAAACGAGCAGCACACTGATATAATTACCACTATCTTTGTTGAGGAGCATAGAGGGCGCTTCTCCAATGAGGTTAATCAGAACCTCTGTCGCTGATTCGTGTTTTAGAGAGGGCTCTAATTGGCGATTTTCCCAGAATTGTTTCGATAAAACATTGCAGAATCATAAAAAGTATTCGGAAAAAAAAATTCGATGAAATGCATGCATCATTTTCCTTACAATCATAGTATCCAGAATTTACGACTGGGCACATTCCCAGATTTTCCCCTGATTTGGCCTGATTTTCAGGAGCTGATTCCCTGATGAGATACCAAGGTTTTTGCTGTGGGAAAACTGCACAACTCTTCGAAGTTTCAGATATGAATATAGATTTTTTTTCCATCTTCCAGACAATCCTTTAGTGCACAATCAAATTTTAATTTCAAAAACTTTCCTGATGTCCACATACCCTGGTCAATGAAAGCTCCTCTACTATTATGATGGTTTGAAGATTCAAATATGTCATTCAAGAGGTCAATAATGACGTCTCAGGAGCAATAATATAAACCTCATTAACAATAGGTCCTTAAAATTTCTGCAAAATTTGAAAACGAAATGGTCTCAAACCAGTAGAGGACATTCCCGGTTTCTAGAATAGATTTGCTAGGGTTTCCCAAAAGTTTTTCGTTCCCAGATGATTCTTGCTTTTCTCCGGTTATTCCCAATCATGCTCGCAATGAATGAAACGTTATTAAGGATTCTGAAACACTACGACCGATAAAAGTGTTCTTCTCACAAGTAACACGGAACGTGCGTTGTAAATTGCCTATTCTATAAATGGTAGGCACAAAAATAATCACAATAAGTTGGAGCTAATCTCAAGAGTAGTGCTTGAATTTTAGAGGAGTTTTAAATCCCTACCAATCCCGAACAGTACGATTAAAGCGCTATAAAAGCGAGATGGATTAGTCACTCATCAACTTAAAATTTCATTTTGATAGCAAATTTTCTCAATACGTTTGCCATTTCATCTCAACTCGGGATTTTGAAAACACAGTCTTCTTGCATGCAAAGCAATGAATCTGGTTTTATAATCTGATTTTTAAAAAAAGGCAGTAAAAACACTAAGTTTCTGCAAATACAAATATTTCTGAAGTAATTAGCCTCACCAGGTAATTTGTACCAACTCCAGTTAGCTCCGACAGTCTTTCACCTTTGCCATTGAAGAGTGATATTGTTGAAACAGTGCCACCTCTGAAACAGACACACATTAAAACTAGATTAGAATAGTAGAAGAAAAAAAAGAAAAATACATGGTTGAGTTTATGAATTTTGAAGTTCTGCCTTGAGAGAGTTATGAGGATTTTTTTCTTGAAATTTTTATAAACACCGGAAAAAGGTTCGAATAAAATCGGCTGAAATTTTGAAGAGAAGATTTAACGAATTTTCCAAAAAATTCACAATTTATCGAAGAGAAAAAAAGCGGCAACCTCCAAGGGTTCATACGGCGTTTTTCCTTAACATGACACTGAGAGTCGGGTCGAATGGGGTTGTTGCATGAGTGAGGAATTTGCGATTTGACTGATGATTCTCATGTAAAAGTTCGCGAGAAACACGATGGTGTCACTGGTTTCTTCTAAAATCAACTTCCAAGCTCAAAAAAAGCTCTCAAGTTGAGGCCAAAATGGAGGGGATATCTCACCCTACCCTGAGAGTCCACCTCTACATCAAGACAAACTCTCCATGCAAAGATAGGGAGCATATACAATGACAGGGCTGCCACTTTCTTTGGGGACACTAAGACTGAAAACACGGCATCTCTGCTAATGTATTTGCTCTCTATCTTCGCATGGAGAGTTTGTCTTGATGTAGAGGTGGACTCTCAGGGTAGCGTGGGATATCCCCTCCATTTTGGCCTCAACTTGAGAGCTTTTTTTGAGCTTGGGAGTTGATTTCAGAGAAAACAAGCGGCACCATCGTCTTTCTCGCGAACTTTTACACAAGAATCAACAGTCGAATCGCAAATTCCTCACACACGCAACATCTCCATAGACCTTCGTTGAATTTCGCGGAGTGATAGACAAGCGAAGCGGGTAGCTTTCTCCCGCCAAAATACCCGATTGCCGAATTCGGTCCTGCGGGCCGAATATTGAAAGTTTAAAGCAGCCCGATAAGATATCGAAATGTGATGTATTGCATGGTTAAGATAGGGCTATGTCTTGTCTTGTCGGGCTGACATGGTTTCAATAATAATCGACCCGCTGCGCTGGGCGCGAGAGATTCACGTTGATTAATTGCACATAATTATTTTAATCAAGAAGTCCTATCTCCATTGTGCCTTGAGCCTTAAGACCCATACGGAATCATGCATGGCAGGGCCCGTGTCACAATGAGGATAGGTTTTTAGCATTTAGATAAGTTCGATTAATTTTGAGTTTCGGCGGCGATTGAGCGGTTTCGATTGCGAAAAACTTCTTCGCGTCTAACTGACGGCCGACGCGGAGTTCGTGAAGGTCAAACTGGGTCCTCAAACCTCGCGAGACCTAGATCTGTGGGGTCTCATAATGTTGGCATCCACATAAAATGAAATGAGCGAGGGAAGTGAATGCACGATCGAGATCTCATACGCTGTTATGCGGACGTATTCCTATCAAACGGAACTATGTGCATTATGACGTGAGCCCTGTTCTGCACATATTCTTACGGGTCTCAGGGCTCATGTCTCAATGCACATAGTTCCGTTTGGCAGAAATACGTCCATGTGACAGTGCTACTTGCGAGGCCACAGAACCCGTTCTGCCCTAGGTTGTGGGGCCTCCTTATGGTTTGGAGCTTCCCTATGGTTGTGAGGCCATTCTTCACGCTCCACAACCGAAAACGTATCCTACGGACGCATTTCAATGGCCAAGGCGCGAAACCACGTATTTCTATGGGTGCAGAAAGTTCTTAGCCTTCCCCAATTTATAATTTGCCTTCCCCAAAATTTGCTGTTTTGCTACAGTTGCGCCTCTACATAAAACAACGCGCTTAACAGCTTCCTTCCCCAAGGGTATAGCGCGCTTGAAAGACTTCCAGCATATAAAATAGCGCGCTTGAAGGTTTCCTTCCCCAAAAGCAACGCGCTTAGAATTTTCATTCCCCAAAAGCAACGCGCTTAGAAGTTTCATTCCCCAAAAGCGACGCGCTTAAAAGTTTCCCTCCCTAAAAGCAGCGCGCTTAAATTATCTTTCCCCACAAGCAGAGCGCTTGAGAGACTTCCAGCAAATAAAACAATTTGCTTGACAGTTTCCTTCCCGAAAAGCAGCACGCTTGAAAGGCATCTAGGACAAGTAACAATGCGCTTCCCTGTCCCCCCCCCAAAAAAAAAAACAAGGGGGGGGAGGGGTCTTCCCTAATTTTTAAACATTTTTACAGCCTTCCCAATACTCACGCGAGTGGCCACGCGATCAAGATCGCGCGATCGAGAACATTAGCGATACGCCAGAGAGTTTGCCGAGAAATTCATACTTAATAGAAGGAAATTTGGCAACAATCGAATGTTCATACGGCGTTCTTTTTTTAAACGCTACAGCATGATTATCCGAGCCTGGAACAATGATATCGGTGATAACGCCTTGATGCAACTATTCGCGCTCCATGGATATCCGTGTTGCATGCTAAAAATGGAAGGCGCTCCGGTTATTCTAGGTTATGAAGAAGTGCCAGCAACAGCGTGTGGCGCGCCGTTACGAAAGTTTGGTAAGATGAAACTCTCTAAAAAAAAGCTTGGGGGAGAGGACGAGAAAGGACACTTTCGCACAGTTTTCACTGAGGAGAATATTATTTCCCACCGCCACACCGCGAGGTGTAACAGCATGCCGCTGCGAGCCATGCTTTGTTGATTAGAATCACTAAAACGCCTTCAATTATTTGGACGCAACACGGATGTCCATAGAGCACGAATAGTTGCATCAAGGCGTTATCACCAATATCACTGTCCTACGCTCGGAACATGGACGTGCTTATGCTAAAAGGAACTATACAGGGTGTACCAAAAGTCCGTCCCACCCCTGCTAACTTTTGAACGAATTGAGCTAGGGTAATGAAACTTTGGGAATGTTCCTATCTCAAAGGGGACCATCTTTTGGGGGGGTCAAAATTTTGGTCCCCCCTCAGGGGGGGCGCGCGGGGCCCCCAACTTTTTTTTTTCAAATGGCAACCCCTATCTTGTGATACATCATTCGAAAGAGCATAAAAAACTAAGAATTTTTGCGCAAACCGCAGATCAATATCTTAATTTTTGACCGAGTTATGATAGGTCAAAGGTCAAATTTGACCTATTTTCAAAAAATCATAACTCCGGTTCAAATTATCGTAAAGAAAAAAATAAAACGGGAAAATTTACCAAATTGTGTCCGCTTTTAAGTAAAAATTGCAGAAATCACTTCGCTGTAATTTTAAGGGGGGGCTCGGACCCCCAAATACGTCAATTCAAAGGTCATTCAATTTTCCCGCGAAAAAAGGCAATTTCCCCTAGATTTGCCTCCACATTATCTCAGTAAGGTCAAAATTAGTTCAACATTACGTTGGCAAGTCCCCAAATTTCGGGAAAAGTTAAAAAAAAAAGAAATTTAAACGGTCAAATTTAATCACCTTAAATTTCGTTTTTTTTAAACTTTTCCCGAAATTTGGGGACTTGCCAACGTAATGTTGAACTAATTTTGACCTTACTGAGATAATGTGGAGGCAAATCTAGGGGAAATTGCCTTTTTTCGCGGGAAAATTGAATGACCTTTGAATTGACGTATTTGGGGGTCCGAGCCCCCCCTTAAAATTACAGCGAAGTGATTTCTGCAATTTTTACTTAAAAGCGGACACAATTTGGTAAATTTTCCCGTTTTATTTTTTTCTTTACGATAATTTGAACCGGAGTTATGATTTTTTGAAAATAGGTCAAATTTGACCTTTGACCTATCATAACTCGGTCAAAAATTAAGATATTGATCTGCGGTTTGCGCCAAAATTCTTAGTTTTTTATGCTCTTTCGAATGATGTATCACAAGATAGGGGTTGCCATTTGAAAAAAAAAAGTTGGGGGCCCCCCGCGCCCCCCCTGAGGGGGGACCAAAATTTTGACCCCCCCAAAAGATGGTCCCCTTTGAGATAGGAACATTCCCAAAGTTTCATTACCCTAGCTCAATTCGTTCAAAAGTTAGCAGGGGTGGGACGGACTTTTGGTACACCCTGTATGCATAGGGTTTGCATACAACATAGTTCCTTTTAGCACTAACACGTCAAAATAATGCTGAAGCGTTGAGAAAAAAACTCCGTATGAACACTCAAACGTTGTCAAATTTCCTCCGATTAAATACACATTTCCTGGAAAACTTGTAAGCTCTTATTTGTGGGGTTTTAAAGAATTTTCTGCGCGATTTAATCAAGTGTTTCTGAACATTTCCGAGAAATATATTTCTAACCATCCTCAAAATTAATGTTTTATCGTCAAAAGTTCGTCATGTAGTTCTTCGCCTTCCTTGAACGTTACGTTCCGCTTGGATAAAGGCCCCCTTTTGCCGGGAAAATCGGTTTTTTTAAACAATATTTTCACAATAATCATAATTTTCCCCCTTGAAAATCGGAGCTTTACGTTAATTTATACGTGACGTCCCAACGAGTTAGAAAAAATCAGAATCCCTCGATTTCCTTGGAATTTGACGTTATTTACGGGCTGACCACTTGCGAACATGTTTTAAAATAAATGGGGGAGGGGGGTGTTAAGCATCGTTTATCGGTCCTACGTAACGGGAACTTGAGTTGTAAAGGGTGCACTGAAAGTCCTTCTGACCCTCTCCCTCTTAACTTATTTGAGCGGTAAAAATAAATAAATGAGACTGTTCAGTGGCGTGGTGTGAATTGCGATATATCGATTGTTATGCCACTTAAACAAATGGAAAAGGATCGATAAACAGGGTGTTCGCAGCGAACACCTTAATAATCGATTCTTTACCATAGGTTTAAATGACACAACAATCGATACATCGCAATTCACGCCTCGCCACTGAAACTGTTGCATTGATAATAACTCGGAGAAAACTTGTGATTGTTTTGTGAGAATCAAAATTAATAAACTTTCCCTTTGGGAGGGGTGGGGCGAGGAGCCTACGGGGACGTCAGAAATTAGATGTTGGGTGTTGATAGTATTTCGCCGGGACCACAAAAATAAATCGAAGAAAAGAAGACGAAAAAAATTAGACTCGAGTTAAGATAGTGAGTCTAATTAAAATACTTCACTTGGGATAAAAGTGGCGCGTACTGTGTTGCCGATTAGGCAAGAAATTTCCGGATTTTTTTCATGAGAGACACATGACAATGCAAAGTCGGCAACAGGGTCGGATTAAGGGGGTGGCCACATGGGCCGCGGCCCATGGCGGCAAATTTAGGGGGCGGAAAATGTTGTAATTTTTTCAAATGTAGGTATCAAGAAAAAAATCCTTTTCAGAAAAAAAATCACAAATGAGGAAAGGTGAAAAAATCTCTCTTATCCTGAGAGTTAGGTTAGGTTAGTGTTCGTCTTTCGGTGATACAAGAGGCAGCGCCTTTCATTAGTCTAGTTGAGAGAGAAAGCAAACAGGTAATTTGGCCCGGAGCGGCACAATGCAGAGAGCAATGATAGCCAGAACTTGAGATGGAAAGAAGAAGCCTTAGTGGCGCACCGGTCAGCACGAAACACATATTAGCGCCTACAAGACTCCATGAATACTTCACGCATTGCGTCAAACGTAGTGCGGTCAGCAGCGGTTGGCGTAAAACTCATAGTGCCTACAAGACTGCATGAATACTTCACGCATTGCGTCAAAAACAGTGCGGTCACTTGATCAGCAGCGGTCAGCGTGAAACGCATAGCGCCAACAAGACTGTAGGGATACTTCACGCATTACGCCAAACACAGTGCGGTTGGCGCGGTGGCGGGAATTAAGATCATTAGACCACATTCATGTTTATTCTTAATTATAATTTTTTCTTTCTTTTCTTAAAAATGAAAGGCATCGTCCACACAGAGATAGGTCTACGGAACTTAATTTTCGAGCAAAGTTCCGTGAATTTTTGCTAAAGTTGACAGGGCTTTCACAAAGAATGTGCCAAATGCGAGTAAACGCATCTTATGTGCCCCTCCTCCTCCGGCACGTTCACCTGATGGTTTCTATAGATGTTTCAAAACGAATGAGAAGGGGGCGGCAAAATACAGGCGGCCCATAGGCGGCAAGAAGGTAAATCCGCGGCCCTGGTCGGCAAATTCTGATGAAAAACCATAGATAATAAAGAGAGGTTGATCGAGAGTTAATCGTACCTTCTGACGTCACTAGGTCCAGGCGAAAATTAGCCGAGGGGTTGTGGTGCCGTCGTGCCCGGTAATTATTGTGAATATTTCTAGTGATAAATTATATTTCCAGCAATTTTAGGCGTATGAATTTTCTGCAATAGCCAGACGCGGTGCTTTTCACCGTTTTCGAGGTAGTTGCTGCTATGAGATGAGAAACTGCGAGAGGACGGCACATCCCTTGACTAGGCACTTCATTATCACGATAGGGGGTTGGAGAGAGCTTGGGTGAGCAGGTGGGCACGCCCAGGGAGCGTGTCAAGGGTAGGCGCGAAAAGGGTGGGGGTGGGAAAGATAGGGGTATACCGAGCCCTTTGTAGGAACTTTTATGGTTCTCAGAGGCTTCCCAGTAAATCAGCGGAGCTTCAGCAATATTTTTGAAATAGCTTGATTGTCAGGCTTGAACATACTGTTGCGCCCATGTTTCCAAAATTATTTTCCAACATTTTCAGGGCGAAATTCTTAGGTACCCACAAGAATATTTCTAAAATGTTTTCGACAGTATTTGAAAAACTCGTTTTAGGTGAAAACTTAAGCAAAATACCCGCAAACCGAAGAAGAGTTCAACTCCTGTCCAAATAAATTATAAAAACATAATTGTTAAAAATTGGTCGAATTTAGCATAATATGTTTAATAATAGGTGGAATAATACAAAAAGGTTTCTACTGTTGTAGAAATATTTTCGGTTATACAGGGTAGGCATACCTGAAATAATTTTTGTTTATTTTCCAAAATCTTGAGGAGGGCATCTTTTTAAGGCAAACTTTTGAATGGGCGGTCAAAAAATTTAAAAATTGGTGACTTTCTGTTGGTTTGATGAAGAGAATTAGGGAATTAAGTCTCAACTAATTCTGAGAAGAACAGGTCAAAAATTGAATTCTCTATTTTGGTCTGATTTGGCAGGGAATACTTTATATACTAATATACTTTCACGTCGCTCAAAGGATTTTCATCTTGCAACACATTTAAGCAGACCCGTCAAGAACTGGACGTGGAGTGAGGGGCTGAGGGATCTATCCCCTCCTCTGAACAATTCGGGGGGGGGGGGTGGATTGGGCGAAAATCTTGACGAGAAGAATAAACTGAAAAGTTTGTATACCCTCTTTTTTAAATCGCAATAGAAAAGAGGAATTGAGGATTTAGCCGCCCCTTCTGGAAAGAAAATAAAAATTTTTAATCTCCCGTGCATTAAATCGTTATGGAAAAGAGGAGTCAAGGGATTTTGCCGCCTTTTTTGGAAGAGAAAGAATTTTTCCCGCGCATGATTGGAGGTGTGTATGTTAGGAAATTCCTTTAAATTCCAAAAGATAAGTTTGAGGTAACTATTACTATTTCAGCCTTATCTTCGCCTATATATTCTGCATAGTGTGTCATCACAGAATGTAAAAACAAAACAAATTACATCTTTCCCTTGGGCCGCTCTTGCCCCATATTTTCTTCTTCTTTTTTTCCGTTTCATATTGATCCTAGGTATTGGTGAGGACAGAGAGAATTCTCTTTCTCCTTCCTATTCCAATTTAAAACTCTAAACGGGACTAGAAATAAACTATCGAATACTAAATAATCGAGTCTTAACCCCCCCCCCCCCCCCCCCCCCAGGTTCACCCCCTTGATGATTAGAACAACAGTCCAAACTGGAACGTGTTAACTCCGTAGTCGAAAAAGTTATATCGTGCGTTTCTTTAGCGTCAGTATGAGATAGGCGAAAAGCTAAGATTTTCCTTCATTTCGCGTGATACCACATGACTACATCGGAGTTTGAATAGTTGCGCGCTCGGAGTCCGATTTGACCTATGTTGATTCGTAAAACATTTTTATGCAAACTTCCGTGAACATTTAAAAAATATTTATACGTGATTGATCCAGCGGTATCGTGAAGAAATGAGAAATCATGCCCGATTTTCATCTCAGTATCGCGACAAATACGAGATAATTCCAGCGGTTTTGTGAAAATGTCAGATGTAAAGCGATATGCATCTCAATATCGCGAGAAAATTGGTTCTCCTCCGGTGGTTGTGTGAAGAATTAAACAATTACCTATACTACGCGTATTAAACCTCAATATCGCAGCAAATACGCGATTTTTCCAGTGGTTTAGTAATAAAATAAAGTATTATACGCGCTTTCCTCATAAGATAGCGGCGAAAACGCGACTTTTCCTGCGGTTTTGTAATAACATAGAAAATTAGCATAATAGTTAAAATGGCAGACAATTTTCGATTTCTGGGACAGATTTCCTCATCTTCCCTGAAATATTTCACTCCCTGATGAATCCCAGATTTTCACGGGTTTTCCCAGTCTAAACACCATAATTTTGACTTGAGTAAACTTCTGTCCTTAACAAGCGGAAAGCTCAAATTTTCGAGCAAAGAAAACGCTGATTCCTCACTAATGAACTGGATCCGGAAATGAGTCGGATCATGGTCCGAGTAAAATTCGAAAGAAAAATACTCGAATTATGGTGCTTGTAATTTCTCACCCTGTCTAATGGTCTATTCTCCGGAGCAAGCGTGCTTGAACGAGGGAAAATGCACAACATTTGCATGCTGAAAATGAGGGGGAAATGGGACAATGCACGCTTGATAAAAATTCAAGGCGCTTTGTCGGTGATCCACATATTATTGCAAGCGGTGGCGCGGCGCGGCGTGCTTCGCGATAAATCGATTTATCTGCCGTTTAAACCTATGGAAAAGGATCGATAAATAGGGTGTTTGTAACGAACACCTTAATAATCGATTCTGTACCACAGCCTCAAATGGGGAAATATCGACGATCGATCCCTCACGCCTCGCCGCACCAATTGCAAGTTTACTGTCCTATTCTGCGTAAGTCCCGTGGCTGATTTTGTCCACGCTCAATTCGTGAGCCCAAATTATGCATGTCGGTCATCTAAAGCCACCGCTTTGAGCAACGTCACGGTTTTACGATTTTCAATTTCACGAATATTGTGCACTTCTTGGATCTTTGGTTATAGTTGTTTTTTGACGAATGTTACGACAGCTGTACAGGGTGATTCAAAAGTTCCGCACCTCCCCTTAAACCCCCCCCCCCCTGC
>NW_017550151.1:310043-345904 GCF_001854935.1 Bemisia tabaci | reverse complement strand
CTCCTTTAAGGGGGGGGGGGGGGTCCAAAAAATCTTTGTTTTCACTCAAAAAATGTCTAGTCTCTATTTCAATTCTTTCAAAAGTTATAGGGGTGTCCGGCGCAGTGGCGCGGGACTTTTGGATCACCAATTCGGATTGTTTGTGGATTGTGAAAGGTCTTTTTGCCCATGGATGGTCACATATTTTGAAACTTAGACAATTGACTGCCAAAAAGAGTTATTCAATTTGTGGGTATTATGGAGCGGGGGGGGGGGGGGGGTCCCAAAAATATTTTTTGTCTTTGGCCCTTTTCAGGATGATCCCCCTTAAATTGAGGGGGGGTCCCAAAAATCTTTTTTTTTTTTGGGTAGGAACATTCAAAAAATTTCAAGTCTCTATTTCCATGGATGCTAAAGTTATAGGGGTGTCTGGTGCGGTGGTACGGGACTTTTGGAACACAAATTCAGATTTTTTGTGGATTATAGAAGGTCAGTTTACCCGTGGACGGTCACATATTTTGAAACTTAGACAATTGATTCCCAAAAAGCGTTATTCCATTTTTGGGTATTATGGTGTGGGGGGGGGGGGGGGGAGACCTCGCGGTTGGAGAGATCTAATCAACCAAAAAATAATGTTTTTCAAAAATTAACAAGATCCTAGATAGATGTGCCCGTGCAATGTCGCGTCGTCTTGACGCGATAAACGGCACGGTCCAGTCCATCAAAGGCGTGGTCTCGGCCCGGCTATAAAATATACCATAAAAATACCTCACTTCTTATCTCGCTCCTTTTTAAAGTTTTTAGGCAATCAAAATAGCGAGTGACAACCGATAAGCACTTGATAATGACCCATTTTCGTCGATCTTACACAATGATTGAGAAATCGGAGAAGCAAAGGCATAAACAAATATATTGAGCATCTTTTGAGCCGCTAACACACTGACACTGATTGTTAACTCCTTTCTCGTGAGCTTACACCCAGTGGCGCGGCGTGCTTTGCGATGTATCGATTTATCTGCCATCTAAACCTACGGAAAAGGATCGATAAACAGAGTGTTCAAAAAGAACATGTTAATAATCAATGGACCACTAGACAAGGTACGAATTTCAGCATTCTGATACATGTTTCTTAACCAAAATTTCACGTAGAACACAATGCGCACAACGAAAATTACCGAAATGGACTCTTTACGAAGATATTTAATGATTCTTCTGCTCATGAAAACTCAATGCTCTACGTGATTCACATCGCGCGCTAAACGTTTATCATGACAGTCTCTGCGATATAAAAATCTGGCAACCTCAGTCTTAACGCTTTGGCTGAGCTATAGCAAATTACTTATAGTTTGAAAAACACATGGTGGGAAATGAACATTGCTCGATTGAGAAGCTTGCTGAAACCGTTGTAGTGCGCGATTTGACTCTCGTAGAGCTTTGAGTTTCTTGTGAGCGGGCAGTTCAAATTCCTCTTAACCAATGTAACATAAAAACGTTGATATCTTCGTTAGGAGTTAGTTTCAGTAATATTCGTTGTGCGAATCGTGTTCTATATGAAATTCTGGTTAAGAAACATGTATCAGATTGCTTAAATTCGTTCCTTGTCTAGTGGTCCATTCTTCACCATAGCTTCAAATGGGGAGAGATCGATAATCGATCATTCACGTTGCCATCGAGTCATGAGTCGCTAGAAAATGGTAACGTTTTACAATGGGAGTTAACTTGATTTCGGCAGACTCAAACGGTATAGTTCGGTGAAAATTTCGTCGCTACCTAAGTTTGAACTTGGGACCAATAGGAGTTAAACAAAATTTCCCTCCCGACTCACCCAGGATCATCCTTGAATTTGCATTCCTAAATTTCCCTCATTTACAGCGTAATTTTGCAAGGAGTAAAAAGTACGCGCTGACTAAAAATTGACAAATATTTTAAAACGCTTTCAACTTTGCAAAAGATACAAAGTTTTTTTCGAGTAGTCCTCAAGTCGTTCATGGAGATGTGGAGAGTTTCAATGTTTTTCTAGCGGCCCGGAAAACTTTCTACTGTGATGGAAGTGTCTTAGAAATCAATTTTATGTTGGGAGGAGCACTATTTCACAGGACAGAGGCAGTGGCGTGGCGTGCAGATCGATTATCGATATTTCTCAATTTGAAGCTATAATAAAGAATCGATTATCAAGGTGTTCGCAGCGAACACCTTGATAATCGATTCTTTTCCATAGATTTAAATGGCAGATCAATCGATACATCGCAAAGCACGCCACGCCACCGGACAGAGGTTGGGGGATTTCGGACATCCTCATAAACAGGTATACAGAAATTGCGAATTTGCAAGATTTGTGCTTAAAATTAGGGTCGCAAGATCTTCTCGCACAAAATAGCAGGGTACGATCGTGATTGCCCTATCTCCTTACGTAATTATCAGCGCCAAAATTTAGGGGGATGGCTTTTCTAAATACCCCTGCTTATCCTAGTAAGAACCTCAATCCTGCATTTTTTGCACGCTTGGAGACCTATTGACCTAAATGGAGATGTTGCGTGCGTGAGGAATTTGCGATTTGACTATTGATTCTTATGTAAAAGTTCGCGAGAAACACGATGGTGCCAATGGTTTTCTCTGAAATCAACTCCCAAGCTCAAAAAAGCTCTCAAGTTGAAGCCAAAATGGAGGGAATATCCCACGCTATGCCGCGAGTCCACCTCTACATTAAGACAAACACTCCATGCAAAGATAGGGAGCAAATACATTAGGAGGGTTGCCGTGTTTTCAGTTTTGGAGTCCCCAAATAAAGTGGCAACCCTGCTAATGTATTTGCTCCCTATCTTTGCATGGAGAGTTTGTCTTGATGTAGATGTGGACTCTCAGGATAGCGTGGGATATCCCCTCCATTTTGGCCTTAAATTGAGAGCTTTTTGAGCTTGGGAGTTGATTTCAGAGAAAACCAGTGGCACCATCGTGTTTCTCGCGAACTTTCACGTAAGAACCAACAGTCAAATCGCAAATTCCTCACACATGCAACATCTCCATTCAGAACTTGGCCAACCTGTCAGCATACTTTTATATATCCCTTGATTTCTGCACAGTGCACATGAAGGGCGACAATGTGCTCCTATTCTCTATGCGAATTTTACGAGGATGGGATAAAGGAAATGCAGAGGGCATTGAAAGACTGGAAAGGACGGCCTTTGTCCTTCTATCAGGTGTCTGTAGCACGGCAACGGTCGGTGCAGTATCAAGGGTGAACTTTAACAATGCAACATATCAAGGTTTCGAGTCAATATCAATGGCCAATAGGCGAAACCGCGTATCTTTATTGCGGTGTTTCAAAATTTCCGCTCCTATTTCAGTTTTTTTAAAAATAAAAACAAGTTTTCTACACGGCTTGAGCTTTATACGCATATTTTTCTGGTAGAGAAAAAACATTAAGAAATTACGTGGACTAGTTTTCCCGGGGAAAAAGGAAGTATGACAGGAAATCTGCAACGTCGCAAACGGAGATATGCGGTTTCGCACTTTGGCCATCGATATGTGTATAAACGTGGCAACGACAGATGCCATTCATTCATCATCGAGTGAAATTGGAAAACCTGTTACCCTTTAATTCAATGTGAGCATTCCAAGAGAAGGGTCTTAGAATTGATTGAAAAAGAGTTAGGTGTGTGTGAGTGGGGGAGGGGGGGGTTCCCCTAGAGCCGCGACTTTACGAAAATTAGCGCGAGCTTTTGTATCAAAAATGACGTGGAAAAATGAGTTCTTTCACCCGTTCGCCTGCTCACCCTTCCTAAGCTAATATTACGTTATTCTGGACAGATGATGTGAACAGCGTACACAGTCCAAAAAACAAAACAAAAACATTGCCAAGTTGCCTCCCTCCCGCGGGCTTTATAAGTACATATAGACGAAAAGAACTTCTTTTTTATGGGCACTTATCGCGCCATGTTTTTTCTTTCTTTCGCCTGGTTTTTCAACTAACAGCCACAGCAGTGAAAAAATAACAAGCGTAATTTGCTTATACATATAGTATGTGCGATTAACGTTTGGTATAGTTATAAGTTTTGGTTAGAAATGAAAACACGCTTGTATACACTGAGAAAAATTTGTGTGTTCTTGTGTTACTTCCGGTCAATATAGGAGCTGAAACACAAATCAACCCAAACTTGTACATTGACGGATCATATCGTGTATCGTATAAAAGTTGGGGCAAAAATGCCAGAAAGAACCAATCGTATTAAATCTCGGGGGTTGAAAAACTGTCCGCAGAGTTTACAGCGATTCTTTCTTCCGTTTCTTTCTTCGATTTTGATTTTGTTCTCGCAAACTCAGCAAAAATAGCCGAAATTTTACAAAGACGCGCCTCAGATATTCTAAGTGGAAATTATTCAAATTCAGAAAGACAAAGACCCCGAAATGCTCGAGGACTGACACCTGCCTTGGAGCTCATTAAAAAGCTACGGTTGGTTGAGATTATGTTGATGCCGCTTTGAAAGGATGCTCAATTCCGCACATCTTTTGGATTGTATAAAGCCGGTGCAAATTATCTCTTCCTTTATTTATACAGTTTCTTCATTTCGTAATGGAAAATTTTAAGCGTCGGATTTTTGCAGTTTCCGTACTTCCGTTCTCACCTTTGCGATATGGTAAAAAAGTCGGCATGTCCAGTACGCGCGTTCTTTTATCTTTTTTACAAAAGTGGAACATGGAAAGAACCAGAAAGAACGAGAACTTTCAAAACGATTCCGTGATGATTATTCCATGTCGAGTACTTGGATTACATTTAGAAAAAAGGAAGCCAGAGCAATCCAATGTTGCTAGGATTGTGCAACTTACATTCTTTGCGATACAATTACTGAAATCACACAAAAAATTAAATTTACAAAGGTAATTTTCATCTTGAAATTATTATCGTTTATCGGGAGTAAATATAAAATTTGTTTAGGTGATCAGTTTATGTTTTCAGGGTAAAAAAAAGTTGCACAATCTTAGCGACATTGGAATACTCTTGGTTCCTTTTTTGCAAAATGCAAATAATATTCTTTACTATGGAGATTTTTTTTTATTTATTTATTTCTTCCTTTCTTTTTTTGGGGGAAAAAAGAGAGAACGAAGGAGGGGAGGCACATTCTCTTTGGTTTAAATAAAGGCATTTTCGCGCTGAATAAGTTTCTTTGATTGAAAATATTTTTGGGACCAAAAGCGATGATTTTTTTCTTTCACCATAAAAACTATAGGGTAAGCCCTCTAACTGCTTCGCGGCCCCGAGGCGCTTCGCGTCTCTGACGTTATGTGTTGCTCGTATGATATTATATTATAGAGAAAGATTTTTTCATTCAAACATAAATGGATCAGGATCATCTCTGATAGAACGTATTTAATTTGAGCTATGACGATCATGTGAGGGGTTTGGAGGACATAAGGCGCATAAGTTCAGTTTTTGAAAAAAAAAAATAGGATATTAATTATTTCATGTAAAACTAGTCTTAATGCATATTCTGAGAAAAATTAGCTCCCAAGTGCCAATTTTGAAGCATCCAAAAGTCAGTTTGAACTTTCTTTCCACCGTGAGGATCCATGTAATTTCAAAACTTTAAACACGTATTCCTCGAAATATCAAAAACTGCACTTAAGCGCCTCATCCTCCAAGCCCGTCATTTGAACATCATGGCGATGTTTTCTCACTACTAGGGACCTAGGACCCATTCATCCGTTCATGCCTGTTCGTTCCCGGAATTTTTCAAGAAGGAAAATAAGAGGATGCTAAAAAGGGGTCATCGAAATTCAGGCTTAGGTTTTTGAACTATGGGACGAGCTGTTCGTTCGAATATTTCTCCGAAAAAAAGAAAAAGAAAAAAGAAATCAAATACATTTTAAGCGCGGATGAAGACTCTTCATCCCAGTGATTGTCTATCTGATAATGACAAAACGTCGGTTTAACTATACGAAGACGCCGATTTCAGTTACGGTGTTTCAAAATTTTCGTATTTTCTTTATTTTTTGAAAAAGAATATATATCGGCATTTTAGGACGAGAATTTTGCAATATAATCGTGGAAGAGCAAGGAAAAATAACCCAAAATTTTGTGCAAAAACTAAGATTATTATCCTCCAAAAGAGGAAAAAAAAGCGCAAGAAACTTGCAACGTCGCAAATCGAGATACGCGGTTTGGCAGTTTCGTCGTCGATAAGCGATCTAGAGCCTCGTGCGCTTGCCATTCACTTACACCCGACAATCTGATAAACAATAGACCTCGTAGCGTAATCATTTGGTAGAACTATTACGCAATTTCAAATTTACCGATGCGCGACCACAGAAAATCAAAATTTGAAATGGTCGGTAAGAGTCTTACCATAAGACTGCTCTCTCCCGGAGGAAAAATTTCCAAGGCTGTAAATTCAAGAGATAAATTACACACAGAGTGACATAATTTTCTTGGATTTTAACATTTTCGAACAATTCGGGGATTTTAACATTGGAATCCTTTCATTTTTCTTTGCTTTTCAATGGTATGTTTTTGGCATTATTTCGCGTAAAATTTCTATTCACCAAAAACTTTTAGCGCAAAATCTTTTAAAATTGAAAAAATGTTGTGTTTTGACTGAGGGAAAAAACTTCAGGGTTCCAAAGAAATATAAGTTTTTCCTGACTTTTCGAGTTTAGAATTGGGCTGCCTTTGGGAGTGCCGTTTCACTGTTGAAAAGGTCTACTCTATACCGTCCTAAGAAAGAAAGTCGTATGGGCCTGCACGCGTTGCCAAAATTTCCTTCGACAAAATACGAATTTTCTAGGACATTTTTTTTTCAAATCTTTTAGAGAATTTCATTCGGAAGGTCTGGAGTGTGGACATTTCAAGGATTATTGGAACGAGTTCTTCAGAAAGGAACCAACCCAAATTTTCGAAAAGATCGAGTTAAGAATGTTTTTGAGTTCCACTAGCCGTATATTTTCTCTTGCCGAAAACTGAAAGTCGAAAAAGAAATTAGTTGGTGAAGAGAGGGGTTAAAGTTTATATTCTGCATTGAGCCTTATGCAAGAATAAAACTTCAAACCTCTTTTTCTCAGTTTCAACCTCAAGTGAGTTGTTTCCTTTCTGATGAACTCGATCCAATTACTCATAACTCCCAAAAATTAATATTTCACTAGCGAAAATTTGGCAACTCCTAAATGTTCATAAGGCGTTTTTCCTTAGCACGGCAGTATTGGTGCTCGAGTATGAACGGATAAACCGAGATGTCCTTCGCCTTGACCACACTTTTCAAGTACTCAAGAACCCGAGCAGTCTCCTCTCGAAACATGATTATTTTTTCGTCGCTGCGTATTTTATCAATTCGTATCAATAATTATTCCGTCGACACGGTCATGAAGTGGAGCTTTTATCTTACTCTCTTCCGCCGATCGATCTCTCTGTCTCGCTCTAGGTTTCTTTACCTGCGGCTCCTCCAGTTCATTAGTTCCAGAGTTCCTATTTCTTATCTCACAAATAACTTACGACGGATGTAATCTTTTTTCATTTTCATAAAAGGTGTATTACCCTTGACTTCGGTTGAAGTTCATCTACATGGTGTTCTAGGGTTCTTTAAAACAATTAGATGGGCGAATTTTTTTTATTTTGGAACTCAAAAAGTAAATTAATCTCCAGAGCGTCCAACGGCAAACCTTAAACGACTCGAGGGGAAAGATGTTTGATTTAGGACCCAAAACTTACACTATCTTGCAAATCGATCAAAAATCAAAGCCCTGCTCTGCGTTATTTGATTTTAATTTATAATTTTCATAATTTTAATTTTTTAAGCAAGTCATATAGGCGGATCCGAGGGGGTAGCACCACCCTCCCCGTTTGAGCTTGCAAAATATCGAATTATTTGAATCAATGTTGCAACCTTGGAATGAAGTTACGTTCCTTCGCACGGGAAACGACAACATACGACTTTTCTTCAATTATTCGGCCAAAATTGGAATAAAGCAATACTGTGCGACGTTCTTGCAATTTTACGGCTTGTACACACCTTAGATTTAGACCTCAGTAGAGCTAAAAATCAATGAGAAAAGATCACCTCAGGGTATGGTATATCTGACGGTGTGGGTACATACGCCATTCATCCGTCGCACGGAAAAATTAATCGCCTCGGATCGATGCGACACCTACGTGCCTGCGTCACACCCTCGGTGGACCTGCATTTCCGGAATTTTCCGGAGTCAAAACACTACGCAGCGGAGGACGTTTAAACGGAGGTGGAATGGGAGAGAGGTGGGGAGGACTGGAGCAGGGATACACGGCACCAAACGATATCCCTGTCAGTGATGGGAAAGGGGCGCCACAGAGGCTCGTTTAATCCCCCCGATTTGCGACGGGACGACGACGGCCTGGTATTCTGCCGTGCTAAGGAAGAACGCCGTATGAACATTCGGGAGTTGCCAAATTTCCTTCGATAAAATGCTTATTTTTGAGGAAAGTTATGAAGATTTTTCCTCGAAATTTTCAGAAACTTAAGGTGAAATTACGAACAAAATTATCTGAAAAATTGGAAGAAAAATATTCATAAGTTTACCAGGGAATTCTTGTTGAATCAAAGGAAATTTGGCAACGCCTGGAGGTTCATACGGCGTTTTTCCTTAGCACGCCAGTATTATCCACGAGATGATCGGGTGAATGCATAAAATATGAGTCAACTTTGATTCCTCGCTCATCTGAATACGTCCTCCATCGCACAGACGTATTCTGCCGTGCTAAGGTAAAACGCCGTATGAGCCTTCAGGTATTGCCATATTTCCTTCAAGAAAAACCCAATTAACTGAGGAAACTGTACATATTTTCCCTCAAATTTTTCAGTCAATTTTGTTCACGATTTAATCTAAAATATCTGAAAATTTCAAGGAAAAACGTGCATAACTTTCCTCAAAAATACATGTTTCATTCGGGAAAATTTGGCAACTCACGAAAGTTCATACGGCGTTCTTCCTTAGCACGGCAGTATTCTTTTTTTAATTGTTCCTCCTGAACATTTTATTTTATTTATTTGAAACTGGGCACGGGGGAAAAGAGATCCAGGGGTGCTGAATGTTCTCCGTCTTTGTCAATTTGTAATTTGCCTTCCCCAAGATTTGATGGTTCGCTAGAGTTACGCCTCTATACATAAAACAACGAGCTTGAAAGACATCCGACACAGAAAACAATGCGCTCATGATTTTCTTCCCAAAATCGACCGAGATAAGAAAAAGAAGAAGAATAGGGAGAAAAAGGGGGAAAAGGAAAAGAAAAGCGAAAGTTAAGTTCCGTAAACCTGCGTTTCTGGGTGGACAAGGTCCTCCATTCATAAGAAATGAGCCAAAAAATTTGAAAGAACAAACATAAATGTGGTTGAATAATTCTAACTTCCGCCGCCGCTGCGCCTGCGCCGCGCTGATCGCACTGTGTTTGGCGCAATGCCTGAAGTATTCCTGCAGTCTTGTAGGCGATATGCGTTTCACGCCAACCGTTCCTGACCGCACTGTGTTTGACGCGATGCGCGAAGTATTCATGCAGTCTTGTAGGCGCTATGCGTTACATGCCGACCGCCGCGCCGAGCGTTGGTCCTTTTCATCTCAAGTCCTCGTCATCATTCCTCTCTGCGCTAAGCTCCAGGACAAATTGCGTGTTTAGTTCCTCTCTTAACTCGACTAATTAAAGATGCTGTCTCTTGTATCACCGAAAAACGAACAAATTAGAAATTCCTATTCTCTCAGGAAAGAGAGATTTTGTCCCCTTTTCTCACTGATAATTTTTTTTCTGAATCCGACTTTTTTATGCGTACATTAAAAAAAATTGCTAAATTTGCCAACCTCTAAATTTGCCGCCATGGGCCGCGGCCCATGTGGCCATCCCCTTAATCCGGCCCTGTTCATAGCTTGAAATTTGTAGCGAGTGTTCAAGAAATTCGGGAGAAAAATCGAGGAAAAGTTCAAGAAATTACGTTGACCGGTTCTCCAAAGAACCGACAGAGTATGACAAGAAATCTGCAACGTCACAAACAGAGATACGTGGTTACACTTTTTGGCCATCGATATACCGCTATGGGCACATCAAAAATTTTGCTGTCCTGGTTGTATCAATTAGTTAATTGGAATTATGTTACTTGAATTTTCTTCAAAATTCGAAATCTCCTCAATTTTTTTCGAACATTTGCGCGTTCCTGCTCCTTTATGGTAACACGGTAACATTGTACACGTGTATTTCTTCTAGATTCCGAACCTAGATAGTTTCGTACTGCTTATTGTTCGTGACGTTCGATTAGACAGACGAACCACCAACATTTCGGGATGTCATCGAGATTGATCGCACCACTGAATCGGTGAGTGATGAACCTAGCAAATTCATTTTTCGATGACCCTTTAAGTCCATAAAAATGATTGAATTCTAGGGCTCATCGGATAAAAGATATGTTTCAATACCGACCGATTCGCTAGGTAAACGGGTATCGCGAATTAATGGCGCCACTTCTCGTAACGCTACCGCGCTAAGGAAATACGCCATATGAGCCTAGGGCGTTGTCAAATTTCTCCGATAAAATATGTATTTTCGATAGTAGTTGGGAATATTTTTCGTTGAAAATAACGGATTGGGTCAGTGAATCCCCTGTGGACACTCGGAAATTTCAGGTTAAAAAACAAGGTCCCCGGTCAACCAATCATGAGAGTTTCCGTATCATTTGCCTGATCCTGGAGAACATCTGACGGAATTTTTAAATTTTTTTGGGGGGTTTTTTAATAAAATTATACCATCAACGCCAATACAATTTTATTGAATTTTGCTACTAAAAAAAAAAAAAAAAAAAAAAAAAAAAAAAAAAAAAAAAGAACCCTCAAAAATCGTGTCATATAAGATCAGCTACACGATGGGAACTTTGATTGATTGACCTGAAACATAGCGTTTGAACCTGAAATACCTCAGTGTCCACAGGGAAAAGGGGTGGCAATGTCCTGGGGTTGCGACAGAATTTAGAAGATGAAACTCCCTGACATTTTTCTGATTCCCCCGCCACATTTTGCTGCAATTCAATGACAATTGAAGATATGACAGGTGGTTAAGAAGATATGGTTTAAAATATTTACCAGGCATTAGTTATTCGAAACCTCAAACCCATTCAAGAAAGCAAATAAAGGTGATTTAACAAAGTTTCCCTATCATATTCGTCATTTTCCCTGACATTTCCCGTTATTCCCTGACTGTGGCAACCCTGTGTCCATACACTGAAAAAAAACTCAGGTCATGGAAGCCGTGCTTACGGGCTAAATAAACATGCCCTCGGCGTTCCGGGCTCAGAAGCTGAAAGTTCCGGGCGTAGCACCCAGAGCAATCGAGGCTACAGCTCCAGCACCCGGAACTTTCAGCCTTCGAGCCCGGAACGAAGCCCGTAACGTTTTTATGGAGGGTATGGATTCGATCGACATGAATCGATCGAAAAATGAAAACGTGAATCGATCGACATGAATCGATCGACACCGATTCGATCGACAAATTGTTAAAAAACCGGTGTCGATTCAATCGACATGAATCGATCGAAAAAAGAAAACGTGATTCGATCGACATAAATCGATCGACACCGATTCGATCGACAGTTAATTTAAAAACACCCGTATCGATTCGATCGACATGAATTGATCGAAAAATGAAAACGTGAATCAATCGACGTGAATCGATCGACACCGATTCGATCGACAAAATTCGATCGACTCACGGGTATGTCGATCGATTCACGGGTTTGTCGATCCATTCACGGGTTTGTCGATCGAGTCACGGGTTTGTCGATCGAGTCACGGGTTTGTCGATCGAGTCACGGGTTTGTCGATCGACTCACGGCTTTTGTCGATCGATTCGCGGGTTTGTCGATCGACTCACGAGTTTGTCGATCGATTCACGGGTTTGTCGATTGATTCACGGTTGTCGATCGAATCAGTGTCGATCGATTCACGTCGATCGATTCACGTTTTCATTTTTCGATCCATTCATGTCGATCAAATCGATAAGGGTGTTCTTAAATTAATTGTCGATCGAATCGGTGTCGATCGATTCACGATTTCATTTTTCGATCGATTTATGTCGATCGAATCCATACCCTCCCGTTTTTATTTCAGTGCAGGGAGTCAACTAATCCCACTAGGGATCTAATTGAGATTAAAATTAATCGAGAAAATTCTCTGAAAATCAAACTATTCGCAAGTCTCCCAGAAAAAGTGTTTTATCAAACGAACTTCGACAACTTCCGAGGGGACTTACGGCGTTCTTCCTTAACGCGGCAGAACGGTTCGCTTCGCCCGCGATTGACATGACAGCCGATGTCGACTGCTTTTCATTTGGAGTGGGCTCGAAATCGGCCTCCGGAAATCTCGAGAGACTTGGCCGTCGAGACAGACGTCGGCGACTGCGAGTCGAAGATAAGACTTTTTGGCGGGCAGAGAGCGGATTAGGCGATTCAGAAGCCCCGTGGAAACATGCTCACAATGAAACTCGTACAGTCATTACGTAACGAGTTGTACGCCGATCGTTTATTTATTTATTGAAATCACAATGCGTTCGGGTTTCTGACGATGTTGTTGTCCCAGGTAAGGGGCCGATCCGATCGTAAGAGACGTGAATAAATTCGATGGCCAAACAGCGAAACCTCGTATGCTCACTCCGGTGTTTCCGAACTTCCGTTCCTTTTTTTTTTCCATTCCGTTCAGTTTCATTTTTTCGGAGAGAGCAAGCCAGGAAAGCTTGAAATTTTTTTAGAATCAGGGTGCCGCAGACTTTGAAAATGAAATTCCCTGAAATTTCTCTGATACGTTTTTGTGAAATTCCCTGACAATGAACAAATGCCAGATTTTTAAAACGACACAAATAGAAATAGTTTTCAGGCAAAATTTTTTGTTCGAAACGTCAAACCCACTCGAAAAAGCAAATGGGTGGTTTGATGATTTCCCCCTGACATTTCCAGGAGTTCCCTGACTTTTTAAAATTCCCTAACATTTCCCGGTGTTCCCTGACTGTCGCAACCCTGACAGCGGCATGTACGTTTAACGCACAATCGTGCATACTGCCGTGCTAGGGAAGAACGCCGCGCAAAAATTCGAAAGTTGATAAGTCATGCATATTTTTCCTTAAAATTTTAAGATATTTTAGATTAAATCGAGTTCAAAATATTCGGAAAATTTCAATGAAATACATTCACAATTTTCCTGGTCGATTTTTATTGAAGAAAATATGGGGATGCCTGAAGGTTTAGGTATGCGGCGTTCTTCCCTCGCACAGCAGCATGGGTGTTGAATGGTGAGGCATTTAGCTGCGTACTTTCCCAACAGCCCTTAAGTTACACAGTTAAACGAATTTAAATTTCGGATCTCAGTTTTTTTTACCCTTCCATCCGTTCTAGATTGATTGGGAGTTTTAAAAATAAAAAACACCTTCCTGATGATTCATCACTGGGGTACGGGGAGGGACAAGAAGATTGGGGAGAGGGGAGCGAAAGGTAATAATTACTTTCTTTGAATTGTCTTGGGTCTTTGGCTGACGGATTCTACTTCCCTTAAGGTTTAGTTTGACAAAAATGATGCCACTGAAGGTGACTGAACTGGCTGATTAAGCTTGCATTCCACTATCCTTTAGTGGCAAAATAATCCACTTATGGCATACACAGTATCCTAAAACAATTTATAAAATCATTTCCTTGCTCATTTTTTATTGATTTGTCTGACAGTATTGAAAACAATCCCTAAGTAAGACATCTTCCTTGCAACCTTTCGAAAACTCGGTTGTTGCTGATTCTTGAAGGAGAAATGGATAAAATTTTCTCTTTGATATTTTCACAGGATGAGGAAACATTAGTAAAAATGCCAAAAAATAATACTTATTCTTCCCCCTTAGTTACTGAGACAAGGAGAGAAATCTGCCACATCAGAGTATGTTATGACTTTTACTATGCTTTAAAAACTGAATCATAAGCACAGCGGTGGATTCTTCCTTGCTGTTCGTTACAATTACAACCCTTTCCTCACTACACTTAATGCGTTTTTTTTCCCCCACCATGACTCACTCGCCCTTTCCTAAAGACTTCATAATTTACTGCAATTAAATAGATCATGAAACAAGGGACTTTGAGTTGAGGAGATGGGGGGGTACAACACCTGCTAGAAAATAAACTAGTTCAGCTCTGTTTACCGTACAGAAACTGCAAAAATCTGATGACAACTTTACAAAATTATTGGTAAAGAAGAATTAGAAACAAAAAAATTTAAAAGAAAAACCTGGTGCTTATTGAAACCAGAGGAACAGAATCAACCCATGCATATTGGTGGAAGGATATCTGAAATTAGACATGGCTTCAAATTGGTGATTCTCGCATATCTGTCTTTGTCAGTACTTGAGTGCGATCGATGCAAGACTTAAAAACAACTAGAGGATTTAGAAAGAATATTTCTTGGAAATGTAAATGCAAATCCTCGCACACGATAAGACAGTGCTCTTATAAACTGAGGTTCATGAGAAGAATCCAAAAGAGGAAAGTGAAAGTGAGAATCTTTCCATGTGAGATTCACCAGCGAGGCTTGTTCTACAGAATTCTTAGAATCTTGTGGCATTGTTTGACTTAAGGAGCCTCTACTTCAGACCTACACTCTAGCTTCAATGGAAACAGGTTTTTAGCATTCAATGATAGAAATTAAAATTCGTAAATAGCTGTTTACAATGCTGCCTCCACATGGCCATATATAGAGTATGGACTTCTCTACCCTCTCTTCCTGAGAAAGTTCACCCACGCAAGTTGTACCATGTGACCGATTCCCTTTGACAGTAAGTAACTTTTCCATGAACATGAAACGTCTTCGAATTTTTCTGGCATAACACAGGAAGTAACACATTGGAACCAACTGAGGTTTTATTGCGGAGGCTAAAAATCATACACATGGCATGACAGTGAGAGTTTTGGAAAGTGGGCGAGAGCAAAAATCTCTTTCCTATTTTAGATGTCACACGAGAATGAAACGAGAGGTCACTGACAGAAAAAGCTGAGGAGATAGAGTGAGGTGTTCGTCACGTGTAATTAACCATAATTTAACGACCCACATGGATGATAATGAATCAACAAGTTGGAAATGAATGAAAAAAGTTCAGAAGCAGCTCACTGAAAGGGACACTTACCCTTCTATTCCTCCCAGAATGATATCGGCCATTTTACAGTTGTTCAAGAGCTTCCTCAAGCAATTTTCCTGTTTGATTGTGATAATAACTTAAAACATCGCACAACGTTAACGCGCGAGACACTCGACTTCGAGGCGCTTGGAAGAAAATTTCGGAGACTGAGCAAAATTGTCGAGGTTATTTGTTTTTATCATTGCGCAACGTTGCCAAATGTGACTAAATGTGACAACAGCGAGAGGAAGTTCAAGTTTCCCCCAGGTGTTCCCTCGGTGTTATAATGTTCAATGCTTGCAATCATGTTCCGTCAACCCCCTTTCCTTCAGAGCAATTTTTCAATTTTGAATCATCAATAAGAGAATTCAATGATCATTCTTTTTACGATGGTCTTTCCTGTTGCCATGGACAGCTATGAAATGGGAAATTCTAGGGAATTTAGAGATACCCCATGAGGCAATGAAGGTCACAAATGACCGCGACTTTTCAAATTTTTCTGAAATTTGTGTATGTCATATCGATGGCTGAGATTTAAAACCACGTACCAACATTGCGGTGTTTAACAATGTCCGCTTCTATTTTATTTTTTCGAGGAGGAACAAGCCAACTTTATAGCTTGAAATTTTTACAAAATATTCCGCTGATGTGTAAGAAAAATCACTAAAATTATTGATGAATTATGTTGACTAGTTTTACAGGGAAACCACTAAGCATGGCAGGAAGTCTGCAACGTCGCCAACGAAGATACGTAGTTTCACACTTCGGCCATCGATCCTCATGTTCATGAGATTTACTTACAAGGTGAACCTAAACTAATTTAGACCCTGTTTCAGTTGAGTTCACTTCTTTGATCTCCTTGTATGAAAACCGAAGTTGCTTTATCCGCCCAGGCAGATGAAAAGTGTCAACTTTTCCGATCCGGCCTGGCCAAATTTATATTCAACGCTTTGCATGGGAGGTTTTATTGAAACCCGAATTAGAGGTGGTAAAGGCCAGTTTTTCTGACAACCCCCTCTCCTCCCCCGCTCCGTTTCAATTTAAATGTCGCATAGTAATATTCTCCCTACAAGCAACAACCTTTCAGAACATTTTTCAACAATTGTTAAAATGTTCGTATTAGGAAACCCTTCTCGGCTATTTTTAAAATAAAATTTAAGGAGGTTAAAATAGCTTTCCACTATTGTAAAATGTACGTTTGAAACATGTCGGACATATTTTAAAGGTAACAATTTAATTGTTAAATCAGCAATCCATTTTTTTCCATGTGATGAGACATCGAAATTTGAAATGTGATATACCTGCTGTATGATTGAGAGAAGGCTTGTCTCGTATAGTTTCATCGTTTCAATATACTTAGTTGTGAATAATACACAATTTACAAGGTGGTACTCTCAAAATATGGAAAGATGGACTGAGGCCGCAATACACTTACAGATCTCATGCAAATTTAATGTTCTCATTTTACAATGCTCAAGTACCTTCTCTCTAGAGGAATGGCCTCATGAAAGTATTCTGGGGTGCTGAATATAAGAGTCACCAATGAGGGGATATTCAAGAAAAAGACAAAGCAAGGAACGCACTTTAATGAAAACGAAACTTTTATTGATAAAAATAATTAGTTCAAAAATATAATATATTTTAGCTGTGATAAAAATAGAATAGCTAGAATACAGGGCAAACGTTCTTGTAGCTAATCCTTTCCAAATTTTCAAAATTTGCCCCGGCTGTTTACGTTCAAATTCCTTGGCGATAATTAGTGGAGAAGGCAAACATTTTGAAAAATACATTTTTACAAATTACAGTGAAATCACAGCAATTTCGAACCGCGGTTCACACTACAAAAGAAGGGACTAATATTACACATTTTGAGTTCATATTTTATCATTGCACTTGTACAAGTGTAAGTAAGCGCTCATCTATGAGGTAATGGCGAAATAGCAAACAGGTGCGGTAACGAGATAGTATGAATTAAAAAGATTCAGGAGTGCAGAATATATTAAATCTTGCGATCCTAGGATTGCAGCAAATGCTCAACAATTTTTAGCAATAATTATCCTTCTTTTACGTATTCTTTTACTCTTGATAAATTCTCGTAAGAGTAGAGCGAATCACACATTTTACCGTGACATAAAGCATTTAGCCATAAAATCAGATATTCCACGGTGGGGCAAATTAAAGATACAATCAAGAGGTAAAAATGCCAGATCGCAGCGAATGGTCGGCAGTTTGGAACTTTCTGCACACCTGGAAAGATTCAAGTGGTGACCGAATTAACTAAGTTCTTAAAATATCATTTTACATTAGGGACTGTTTACAGAGGAAGGATCTCAGTGCAAATTTTTTTGAAGAACAATTTTTATCAAGTTCAATGGAAAAATTAGAATTTCAGTAATTGTTAGAAAAACACCCTCTGATTTCCTAAAGAATAGGTTGCAAGCAATTCATTTTGTTTCAATGCCAATGAATAACATGAACTTCCATTGAAATAAGTCAATTTTACGCTTTTATACAACAGATTAAAACTTTGAACAGCTATTTATTGAGGCTTCTTTTTCTGAATTGTGAACTTCAAACTGTCACAACTTTCGTACTTTCAGAGCTTTTTTGTCAAATTGTTCAGCAACGAGGATCCTTTTAAGCAAACAGTCACATATAGGAAGAGTTTAAAATACAATGGTTCACATAAACAAAGATGAACAACAATCGAACAACAGAAATTCACTTTCCTTGCGTTCCTTGCTGTTGGAAGTTGGAAAATGTATGTCCTCTTTGTGATTACCGACTAGCTACTTGAAATAGGTTTGAATAATCATTTCTACAATTGCACATAAATGACATATTGCAATGTCATTGTTAGCCGAATCTTTAGAAAATTTCTTCATAAATTAAAATCACAATTTATGAATCAAAGGATGTCTGTACCTATATTACCTTTGACGAGGTTTTGATTTAATCGTAAATAAAAATAAATCAATGAATAAATTAAGTATCAACCTTAAGCAGGAAGATAAAAAACAAAGAGAAATAATAGAATTAAACTGAATAAAAAAAAAAATGAGCCTTTGTTTCATTGTTACAGAATTAACAAGAAATAGGAAAAAGGCAAAACTGATTAAAACACTGAAATTTAAATTAAAAATAAAATAAAAAACAAAAACAAGTAGTCAAGTAACAGGTACAGCACAACCAACGCTTAATAGCTTATTTTCTTCAGAATTATACTCTCATTTCTTTGCACTTTAAGTAAATATTACACAACAGTTTAATATCTCACTCATTTTGATGGAATAAAATATTGCAATTAATTTATTTCAATTCAATTCATGAGATGAATCGAAAAAGAGAAAACAAAAAAGTCTAGAAGCCAAGAGGCTAAAATTGTTAAAAACAAGCGTTCAAAGTCATTTACTCCCCCAAGAAACTGAAATGACTGCTCATGTGCGGCTACACTGCCAAGCTAAGGAAAAACGCAGTATGAACATTCGAGAGTTGCCAAATTTCCTTCGATAAAATGTTCATTATCAAGGATGGTCATGAATATTTTTCCTTTAAATTTTCAGAATCTTTAGGTGAAATTGCGAACAAAATTATCTAAAAACATTGGGAGGAAAATTTTCATAAGTTTACCAGGAAATTCGCGTTTTATAAAAGGAAATTTGGCAACATACGGCGTTTTTTCTTAGCACGGCAGTACAGGAGAGAGAAAACTTCCTTGGTTTACAACATCAATTATCCGATTCCTTCAAATGTTTTTCAATCCCTGATGAGTCTTGGTAACTCCTAGTTTCATCAAGTCCTAGATACAATGTACAAACTAATAATAAAAGTTCCGGTAAGCTTTTGAAAATGGATCGTGCTTTCGCTTTAACATGTCAAAGTCAATTATTCCATCTCCTCTGGAATTGTTTTCAACTTGTAATGAGAAGAAGACACTCTGCATAATGGATTAGGATAACAAAAGCTAAATCGGCTCGGTACCCGAGTGTCTGAACAGCGGAGTAACAGAAATATGAATTTTCAATGTATCTCTATTTGGGCCGACTAAAAACGGTGAGACTTTACTCTTGTCTTGGTCTCCGGAAGTGGATTCCTTGTTTTTACTTCTATCCTGGTCTGATGAGTGGGCTTCCCTATTCAAGAGGTTCAAATTGTCGTTGAGTTCTGCGTAGGACATGAGGTCATCGAAATTCAAAAGTCGCTCCTCGTCATTGAACCGATACACCTTCTGCACCGTCCACATTATATGCTCTACATCGTCTTGAACGCCGCTTATCAGGATGCCTATTTTCACCCGAAGATCATCTGGGTTGCATGGCGGGTCTTTGCAGGTGATCGAAAGCCGCACTGTTTTTAAGATTAGTTCTGGAAGATTGATGGTGCCTTCCCACACGATAAGGTAGCACTTTTGGAACCAGATGCCTTTTGGGTAAAAATCGACTACCTGAAATATAAACAAAATTATGTAAAATAAAGATTAATTTTGGGATGTAAATTGTGAAAACACCTTCAATGCCTTTTTAGATATGATCAATGTAAGTCAACTACGGACTTTACCCTAATTTTCCTTATTTTTATTTATTTTTTTCTGCAGGAATAGCTGTACACTCTCCTTCGCAATCCTTATCATTTGTTCTAACTGATAACCTTAAGAATCAATCCTTCAGTTATGACTGGTAATCCACCTTCAGCTTCTTCTTTAAAACACACATCGCATGAGAGGAAAAAACACTGTTTACTAACTTATAACTCTCTAACAGAATAATCACAGATAGGTTGGCTTCTGACTAAACGTTAACATTTAAACTGAAAAATATACAGACAGATTGGAGATCAACGCATGAGTCGTTTTTAGACACAGTTTTAGTGATTTTACCAAAGTGCATAAAAATTCAATTCACACCTAAAATCCTTAAAAGAGAGAAAAAAGCTCATTCCAGCAGGATATTCCCTCAAAGAAAAAAATACTGTTATGGATCCAACTGAACCTATAACGTAATGGAATGAGCTTTTTCCCTCAGTATTGAGAATTTCAGTTGTACACTGAAATTTTAAGCACAATGCTAAAAATACTAACACTCAGTCTGAAAGATAGAGGTTAAACTTTGTCAATGAAATATTGCTACTAAGTTTTAGTATAAACTAAAGATTTTAGATTCGTCCATTAAGGTCCAGGAAAAAATTTTCAAGGACAGTAGTGCTACTGATTTTTACTAAGATTGGCTTACAGGCTCGCAAAGTTGAGGTCATCATGGACAAGATAGCCTTTGCCCATAGGAATGTCCAGTCCACCCACATACATTACACCAATGTCACCTGAGATTATGTCTACCTTTCTTTTGTGGTCAAAATTATCATCAAAAACATTTACATAGATATTTATGAAAAAATACTTACCCATTCGCAGGTTTTATCTCCTTCATGCTCGGCAGTTTGAACTTGCGACGTGAAAACTAAGGTGCGAGACTGATAGGCGGGTAAAGACGTGAAATTCTCAACTGTCAGCACAGAACTCCACTCTGATGCAGTATACAGGCGAGGTGTGAATAATAAATTACCGTTTTCTTCTTGGCAAATCTTTCTAATTCGATCAGCTTGTCCTGAAACGAAAATTAAGAATATAAAAAAGGAAATATATATAAAATAAGGAGTAATAGCTTACCACGCTTTTCAAAATAAGTTACAATAACTTTTATTTGCATGATAAATAGTGCACAAAGTGAATAAATACAAGATTACCAGGGGTTTCATTTCTTTCTCTTGGCTCTGAATCAAAAGTAATTAAAAAACAATAAAAATATACACTACTAATTTATGATTTTGAAATTGAAAAATTTACTGAGCTTCAAATTTAGGTTTAAAAACAATTTTTGCTTGAAAAATTTTAAAATTTCACCTGTTTTTTACTTCATTTGTAAACCCATATATTATGGTGTTGATCTTCACAAGATATTTGCTAGTTTATCTCACAAGGTCAAGCATTTCTTTCACTAATATTTCAAATAAAATTCAAACTTGGTACTATCCGTGAAAAACAATCACCTCTCGACAGTTTTAATTGCATTTTACATGCTAAGCTGAGCTGATTCAACAGGATGTAAACATGCATTTTTCAAAGAGCATGAAACAGCATTTGCATGCTAAAAAAAATATGATCTTCAAAGGAGTAAATTTTTACTTTTTGTCAGCAAATAACGTTTTCCAAGGCTTTGAAATGTGTAATGCTAACAGTTGCCGTCAATCATTAAGAGGCAAAAAGGCTCGAGGAACGATCTAACTGTCATGAGTCAGGCCATTATTTGTCGAGTAATTTGAATGTCTTTGTACCTGAATGAAAGGACATTCCCATGGCCATTCTTTCAATAAAGAACTCTTTGAACCGTTTCACGAGAGGTGACAATAATAGCTGAGCTAACTGGCGAGGGGTCATCATTGGAAACCTTATGTTGATCATGGTCTGCTCAACAAAGGAACTCAACTGGGCTTCAACCTCTTCTGCTGGTAACTCGGCCATTAATATTCTTTCTTGAATCTCCAGCCATCGGACAACACACCTGGAAAAATAAAATTAATTTAGTTCAATCAATTTCACGGCCAATCAAGTATTACATACGGCATTTTGGCCAACTTTTATACCCCCTCTACCCAAGACAAGGCACCGAAACACAATCATAGAAAATCACACTGTACTATATTTTGTAATTTTAATAATTTTGGAAAGAATCATTGGATTATCGATATTAATTAATATCATCCAAACACAAGATAGATGTAAATAGAAGAATATGCCAAAAATACTATAATAATAATTAATGGCAAAATGGTTCAGATAGATACTAAAACTTGATTGTCCTTCCTTTTGAACTAGAAAAAACTGTAAACCAGACTGGCCTGACCCAAAGACATTGAATCACGTAGACCGTGCATCCTGTGTTACGGAAGGCGAAGCAACTTTTAAAAATTCGCATGTGATGAGTGGTGGCACCGACCCGCATCGATGAATTCATGTGTCCCAGTTGCGCACATCTGCGCATGCGCAATAGCGACTCCAGTGAATTTTTGTCGGATTGTGAGGCTTTTTTCCTCGGTTAATAATTAGTTCTGAAAAATGAAACAGTTCTAATCGGCTGTAAAATTACGTGTTCTATAACTTTTCTTCTTAGGAATTTTGTCTGAAAATGGACTCTAAACGAGATATTCGTGAAAAACCGAGCGCGGGCATGAATTCCCCATTGCCTCTCTGCAGTCTCTTCGAGTGCTTGGGACACACGCTCTCTCCCCTTCCCCGCCTGCCCATCTTGGGGCTCCGAGAGACTTGCCCCCCTCCGCCAGTACTAAACCGAGCCGAACGCACGGTCTACGTGATTCAATGTCTTTGGCCTGACCTCTCCTCCTATTTTTCGGGAAAAAACAAAGGGGCCTGAAAAATAGCTATCATTTTCATAGACAGATGTTATTTTTTTTAAAGTGGAATGCTTGTATAAGACTGGTCTTAACCGCCTTCCCTTTTCGGTGGACCTTTTACAACAAGCTCAGACTCCCCACTCCCCTTAGTTACCTAAGTGATATTTAAACGGCCATTTGTGGATACATTTTAAAAGAGTGACCTAAGGTCCCTTCTGACAGATCCAATCACAGTTTTTTTAACACAAGTTTTTTGTTTTTTGTCCCTGAAATCTTCTTTTATTTTATCATTTTTGCATGATTGGCATCATGGCATCAATGGAGGCAGATAAAAAAAAACACAGTTACAGTCAGCAAGTTGATGCACTGATATTTTCCTAAATCATGGTGTTCACAATGGTAACGATAGATTATTCTTTAAAATATTAGTAGTTAATTGAAACTGCTCATTAATATCAAAATGCAGACTTACGAATACAGTGAGATTTCATTAACAACTACTAAATCATTGTGCTGAAGAAGCTTTGCCATTATTTCTGGATGAATGTTTCCAAAATCTGAGATCTCCGATACTTTTTCTAGATTCCACTTTAGAAAATTTTCACAGACCTGCAAATTAAAACAAAAGATTGAAAATCTACAGAATTACTGGGAAGTACTGAATATTGATCCACTATGAAAGAGAATTGAATTTTCAAGTAATTGGTGTAAAAAGGTCCCTTAGCATCTCAAAAGAAGTGTCTGTACTGAGACAATAAAAATGAATAAAATAATAAATAAAATAAATAAAATTGACGAAGGAGCAAAAGGAAAACAATTTGCTTAGGAGAGGAGGTATGCTCCATGAAAAAGGTTGGCCGAGTTCCAAATCATTTTCATAAGGTACATTATTGAGGGTGACTTTATTTCGGATGATGGTTTTCTTGGTGTGTGTTTGGGGGCATGTTTCTCATGTTTTTGCTTGAGAAATTACTATTAATTTTAATAAAAATTTATTTTATCAGAAAGTTTTATGCTTATTGGAAAAAGAGCTAAATTATACCATAGATGGGAACTGAAAGGTAAGTTCTTGGGCGAATGCTCGAGACTAGTGAACCTCACATATGAACCACTAGAAAGAGTAAGAATTTAGGCACGAATCACAACACATGGTTTCTCATCAAAAATTCACTCAAAATCCTTAAAATCGTAGTTAATATTTCGATAATAAATCGATAGTTAATATTTTTCACACGAAGAAAAGTCAATTCAAACTTCATGCTTGCTTAGAAAGAAAAAAAAACTATGAGTAACAAAGGTGAAAATCAGCGATTGGAAACATACTTATCATTCGAAGAATAGATAGAGTTGGGCATCCTGAAAAATTTCCTGCCTCTTTGTATGCACAATACTTGTAAAATTGCCACGGAAAATTGATTGAGCAAGCAGAGAAAATTAAATCATCATATCGCTCACTGAAATTCAGCATCCAAGTTGATTTAAGTAAACTTTGGACTAATGTAAATTTTCAAGGGCCTTCCGATGGGCAAAAAACGTAGAAAAATATTCTTATTTTGAATACTTACTAGAGCAACTTGGTAGTGACCCAGAGAGAGAGTATACTGAAACCATGATATCAATTGATTATGTACAAATGCTTGAGCAATGTGATTACACATGTAGTCTAAACAAAGATATATTAGGTCCTGAAACATAAAAAATTCCACAAGCATATATGAGAGAAAGAGTAAAATTTGTTGCAGAGCACTCAAGATTACTAGCCAGCAATGTGGGAAAACTGATCTGATAGATTTATGTGATAATAAATGCTGCGGTGAGGAATTTTGATGAAAACTTTTCACCAAATTCATACGTTAGATAAAACAAAGATTTTTAGACAAAACTTCACCTCCTAAATATTGACTGATGAAAGGGATTCAATTTCAGCTATCTGCCTCTCTTTCTGACAAATTCCATACTAGTTAAAATTCGAGATTATATGTTATAATGTTCTTTAGGGTTTTTTGAACTTATTGTCCTTGGAAAACCAAACTTACCATGAGCCAATTTTGAGAAAGGCAGGGCTGCAAAGTGAATTTTACAGTAATTTTACGTGCAATATTTAGTACAAGTATTGCAAAGCCTCACTGATGATCATGGAACTTAGGCATAAAACACAAAGATTGTATTATACATCTATGTCATGGAGACTTTTTAGTTTTTGTTTTCTTGCAGTCTGGGTGGCGGAAAAAAATCAAATTCCTCTGAATGATATCAGCGTCCAGCGCAGCATCAGCACAGACACAGTCTCACATTTCCATTAGAAAATGCATGTAAGAAGGCAGAGAAATTCACTTTTCAGCCCTGCTTTTTCCAAAATTGGCAGCTCAAAAGCTTTTTTATAAAACCTAATGATGCTTGGAAGGTTGTAAGAAAAATCAAATAAAATAATATTAAAATTTGGTCGGTGCCAAATTTAGTATTCTGTGTGCAATGCTGCAGGTATCATTGAGTATCTGGGTCAAATGAGTTCTATGTTGGCCTCTCTTTGGGTTAGAACGTTACCAAGTACTCAAAAGTACCTTTTTTGATACAGAATTGCTAGTTTGACTTCATACAAGAAGGAACTGCTCCATCAACCGATGAAATAGCTCTGTTTTAGGTTAGTCTTAGCAGGTTTTATTGACAAGGATATAACTTTAATAACCAGCCAGCAAGTGTGATTCCAAATGTGATTTTCAGATGTCTAGAAATTCTCTACTAATCTTGAAAAAACATAATAAATTCATTAAAGACTAAAATAAATGTAGCTCAAGAATAGCATTGTATGTGACATGAGTTGATCAAACGGCTCTTGTCTCAATGAAAGTAATTTTCAAAAGGTTAAAATTAGAATGAACAGTCGCAGTTTTGACAAGATAATTGTTTAGATAGAGATGGTGTTGAAGAATCAAAGCAAAGGCGAAAAATTACATGAGTCGAATAAGCATACCTTTACATTGTACTTATCAGCTAAGCCAAGAATAGGCATGACACTGCTTTGATTGATTCTAATTCTTCCAGTGTAGAGATACGTCAGAAATTTACCAAATTCTGCAGCACAAGAAGGTGTCTCTTTCAAAACAACCTTGCTTTCCCTTGATTCACTCCATTGGGGATTCATTAACATAACCTACAGAAGAACAAAATATACTGTAAAACATGAGCACATCAAATTTTTTCAAAGAAAATTTTAACTGTCATAAAAGTTGCAGAGCAATAACAACACACTTGCCTAAAATTACTGTTGAGGTATAAGTAGAAAGTTCCAAAATGCTGACCGTTTACTGTGATCCAGCATTTTTGCCTCACTACCATATTTTTCTGATTTACCTCATTACCAATTGTCCAATTTTATGGTAAAATGATTGATTCCACAGTAAAATGTGCAGCACTACTTGATGCTAGTGGCGCGCTTAAAGTGCAGTAATAACACAAAAGACATTTATCGAAGACTTTCAAAAACAACAAGAAATATTTAGATCCTCTAGAATTGAAGACATTAAATGAAATTCATCAATTTTATCCTTTCTATTCTTCTGTATTTACAATAAGCTACTTTGAATTAATTTTATGATAAACTTACACTAAAAACTTCACTTGAGGCACATAAAATTAACTTATGAGCAGGATATTCATGCCCTCCAACAAGCAAACTGACGTCATTCATCAATTTTTCTGCATAAAGAGAGGCAATTTTCAGCAGTACAGAATTCGAGTTGTCAAACTAGAAAAAGAATGAAAAACACAAAAAAATTACAAATCAATATAATTTTGAAATTTAAGAGTCAATGTTTTTCGACTCGCCTTAACCTCCCTCCTCCCCCCCACAAGTTGTTGGGCGGTAAAATCTTGATAGCCTAGCGCTTACTTAGGGGCGGTATAAATGTAGATCTAGCCATGAATTCTCAACAGCTTCGTAACTAAAAGATTACTTATAAAACAAGCAAATTAAATACATTTTCTTTTGCAAGCTTCAGGATTTATGCTACGCTTTTCCAGCTGTAGGTGAGCAATTTACAAGCTTTCTTTATTTACTTGAAACAAAAAAGCTGACTAGGATATAGCTTTGTAACTCACCTCTATATCACTGGAACTGCTTCCAGCTCCTCTACTTTCCTCTACCACCATTTTTTCATCCTCTTCGCCTTTGTCCATTTCTCCGTTTCCTTGCGCACTTCTTGCTGCTGACCGAAACACTCTGAAAAATCATACGGCAAAACATGAAAAAAATAATGAAAACTCCTCGATTGATTAAGATTGTAGTTGATTGAAACTGAAAAATTAGGGACCTGTATTAGCAAACCTTCATCAAGTTAAAACTGCGGAAATAAGGTTTGAAAAATTATTTTTGCCCATACTCCGTGCGAAAAATAAATAAGACCACCTATTCCCACTAACTCATACTTTTACTCGACTTTGAATTCTCCTCTGAAAAACTAAAAAAAGCAACTGGTAGAGCTCAAGGTAGCTCCTCAATTTCTAGGTTCCACATGTCGCAGTCACTTTTATATATAATAGGTTATAAGCATGAAGAGTATTTTTGTAGAAAAATCAAAAAGTCATACAAAACAACAAATTCAATCATTCGGCCTCCTGTGGTGTAGTGGTTGTAGCGCTGGCTCTACAATCAGGAGGTCCCGGGTTCGATTCCCGGCTAGGCGACCCAAGTTTGATGGTCTCAAACAACTGGCTGACAACGGCTGGTGGTTTGGTTGCCTTGGGCTGGTACATGGTAGGGACGGAGGGGGGAGGGGCTCTAACTGGAAGCGCAAGGATTACCACTTGTGTGGTATTTGAAGTAGTAAAAAAAAAAAAATTAAGTAATATCTATGCCAAAAGCCATTTTCCTCTCTTCAAGGAAAGCCATTCTTTAAGGATCTTCGAAGTAAGTCAAAAGTTCTGCTCCCAATTATTAATAGATAAGTACTAATGCAACAAAGGAAGTGTCCTGAGGTCGCACTGCTGACAATGTAAATTGCAATGTTTGAAATTTTATATCTTATACCTGGCCTTAGATGCCACTACTAAATTTGCGCACATACAAGAACCAATCTCTTCTCAAACGCTGTTTCGTTAACAGTCTTACTGACAGTCGTGCAAATTAATACCTACAAAAGAGCTGCTGAAACACACCTCGATCGGTAAATGACAGGACCTTCAACAGAAAGCTAAGGTGGGAATTTACTCGCAGCTTAGATCTCTTCCTCATAGCACCACTCTTGATCATTTCTTCAATCCTACAAGGCTGACACTATATTATATTCATACTCATTCCTTATACTTTAAAGTATATTTAAGCAATGAGAAATATTGTTATCAGTTATGAGTCCAACAGGGTTTAAGGAACTGCTGTAACGGACCCGCAGGTTCTCAGAGGTTTGATGAAGATTCAGATCTGATTGACCATTTAGATAAAATGGATTGCTTAAAATCAAAAATGAAGTCACAAATGAGAGATTTTATTGCAATGTCTCTCGGAGGAATGATCCAGTGTATATGAGCAAGTATTCATATAATGACTGCAGAATATCTACCGCTGTCAAAGGGAGGCGTAATTTTGGGGCGGGTTTATAACAGACAAGAGTTACCTCCTCTTGTCTGACTTGAAAGCATGCGTGGAGGGTCGAGTCTAATTAATCTGGCACCTAAATTTATGGTAGCTTACCTTCCAACAATCCTCTCAAGCATGATTAGTGAAGTTGCCCACGCAACTCGATCTCGAAGCTCAGCATGTTAGAGTATGTCGATTGGTTACATTGATCGAAAAGGAGACTGATTCCGTGGTTCTGAGAGGAAAAACATACCTGCAACTGTTAAAATATGTGATCACTGGATAAATAAAGCTCGGAGCATGAAATTCTGATACCTCACGAAAATTTCGATTAGGAGACGAAGTAAAATCTTATTGTTTTTGTTATTGATAGCTTATCATCAGCCATTGTGCCCAATGTTGCCATGTGGTCTCATTAATTTCAAAATTATTCTCTGAAAATTTATCGACGCATATCCTGATATCCGCAATGGTTTTTTTTTTGTCAATTGGAAACTATTTTACACTCAAAACCAACATGAGATGTGAAAAATATTCTCCGAGAAAGTAAGGAATAACCGCAATAACCGTGGAAATTAACTTTGTCTGACTTGACAACGTTAGTGTAGGTTGTGCTGCTATCTATTGGTGGAATCTGTGACTTTTAAAAAATTTGCGCGCTCGATTTGTAAACAAATCGGTAACCTCAAAAGTTCAAAAAATGTGAAGCACATGCCATGATAAAGTGTGAATTTTGTGTACTCTTTAGAACTCTAGTATAATTATTTTATGGTGATCTCAGTACTAAGTCCCAAAAATTTCTAATTCATCGAAATCAATGGTTAAAGTGACATTATTTAGTTACTTTTTCGGGCCCAACGGAGAAGGTGATCGTGCGTACCCTCTGCGTTTATTCACTCTAATCTGAACTTCTAGCTCTTACAATTTCTTCGGAACACATTGAAAATGGAAAGCAATCCTGTTGCAAGCTGTTCTAAAACTACTGTCGAAGTTTCCAAGCAGGTGGCCTCAGTGGATGAAGAAATGAAAAGTAAAGTAGAATTTCATCCTAAAGTTGAAGCTTATCGTAAGCTTGTATGGAGGGGCATTCATTATGTAAGTTTAGTAAGATTTCTCTATCCCTATAGTTGAAGATCATTGTCTCACTCCTTCTATAGTGCCTCTCAAATAGAACATACACAGCATTTCTTGATGAGTGTGTGTTCTTTGGTGGGTTGGATTAAGAGGGGCACCATGAAGTTCTTCCGATTATTTTAAAGTGATTCGTCCTGTCTCTGGTGTGGCCGATGCAAAAAATGGCATTGGCATAGTCCATAATCTCAGAAGTTAATTGAATTATCAGGCCAAGCAGGATGGTAGCCCCTGCGCATGAGATTAAGGTATCTTTAAGTATCAATCCGAGAAATGGTGAAATTCAGAGAAATAAAGGCAGGATTCTTTTCGGTTAAACCATGAACCTTGCATTTGATACAAGAATAGAATACTTTATCTAATGCTAGACTTTTTCCAAGAAGAATCCTGCCTTCATTTCTCTGAATCTTGTAATTTTTTGGTCGAAAATGATATTTTCATCTAATGTGCAGGGACTATCCTCCGTTGTTTGGCTGAAAATTTGAAATCTGCCAAAATATTTTATTTAACTGATGGTTTACACCGCACGCCAGTACAATCATGCCAGAAATAGAAATTATTTTTCTTAACAGCATTTTCGAAAATTGATCAAAGTTTTATCATTGGATTTCAAACAGAAATCATGAATTCGACAACAACCAATCGTAGTTGTTCCGCTCATACCAGAGGAGCTGCCACAGTATCCAACAAAATTTCCAGTTCCTCCAGTGGCTTTTCTTTTGACAACCACTTGTCCCTGATTAGATGTTGCCAAATCTGTGATCTCAGTGGAAAATCTATCTATGAAGCTGAGGTCAAGAAGAGTATATGTTCGTTCATTTCTTCTGATTTTTGTTCAATTTTTCTTTGAATCCTTACTGTACAAAAGATCCACTTTCTACTTTTGTCTGAATGATTCCAAGAGGAACAGAAAATATTATTGCATTCCCCTCTGATAGTGTCCTAAATTTATTTAACAAATTTGTTTTTCTGCTTGTAAGAGGCCAAATCGCAGAATCCGACACCCCGCTATTTTGAGAGTAATTTTTAAAAAAATTAGTAAAATGCTAGGGCCGGCATCTTTTTTCAGCAACTGTCCTTTTGTTGTCTAGTTCATATTGTCACAAACCGAATTTCGTCTGAATCAGCCAAAGTAATTTTGTTTTGTTTTTTAAGAGAGTGTCAGAAGAAGTGTCAGTCTAATCCAAATGTAGGTAAATCTGCACTTCTGAAACAAGGCAGTCAATTTACAAATTTTTGTTCAGTTCTACTCAACATTAACATTCATCAAATAATCTATCAATTTTATATAAACACTGAGAACTTTGCAGTTCTTGAACTTTGAGTAAGTTAGTTAAAACCTTCAAGTCTAGAAGCTATTTATCCTATATTTATCTCCACCAAAACCACTGTTAGGTTTCCTAGTATCCACTTGTTTCATTGACAACTTTATGACTTGTGAACATACTCTCTATTTTATTTCAGGGTCGATATTCAGAAGCTTTGTTTTGGGCAGAGCAGGCAATGTTTTTGAGCAATGAGGATCAGTGCGATGTTTACTTGTGTGCCAAATGCATGTTCCTGAATGAAGACTATCACCGCGCTTACCATCTCATAACTAGCCGAGGACTAGAGAAGGTAAGTGTAATAAGAAAAATGGTTACTTTCAAAAGAGCTTTACAAACTCAAGTATTGTTGCCAAACAATATCAAGGTTGAAAACGCATCAACGATATGGTTGAATTATATATTATTAATAATTCAAAGAGTTGTTATTTTTTATAATTTTGAATCATGCCAACTAGCCAACTAGTTCATGCTCGGATTTACCGGGTCAGTAATCTAGGCAGCCGGGCAGTTGTCTAGGTGCGGCAAATTGAGGAGGGAAGGAGAATGGGAGAGAAGATAATCATAGCGTTTAGTTTTTTTTTTCTCATGAAAGCTACGCTGTTAAAATTTGACGAAAAAAAGGTCTAAGTTGCTCCAAAGGGACATTATTTATTCGACAGTCAGAAAACTTACCAGGAAATGTGAACTTATGCTGGAGTTACTACATTCAGGGAATTTTGAAAAATCAGGGAAAATTGTTAAGTCTCCTTTATTTGCTTTTTAGAATGGATTTGACGTTTCGAACAACAAATTTTGCCTGAAGACTGTCTCAAATTGTGTCTTTTTAACCATTTGGCATACCTCGGGTTTTCAGGGTATTTCACCGAAATATGTCAGGTAAATTCATTTATAAGTAAAATTCTGTGGCAACTTCGTTCAACCAGAAATTCTTAAAAATACCTGAGACTTACCTTTACCTTTTTTAGACCTATGTTTTCCCCTTTTTTTGCATTCCTGGCTCTGATATCAAAGTTCCTCTACGCAATTGGCTCGTCTCCGTATGAAAGACAGACTACTGAGACTATCTTTGTCTCCTTTATTCTTATTTCAGATCAACCAACTATGTCTGTACATTGCAGCAAAATGTCTGTTTGAAGCTAAGGATTTCTCCGGGGCTTTGGACATTCTCATTCGCAACGAAGAGGAGGTGAGCATTCCATCCTGCAGCCTGATGGAGCCTCAGGATCGGGGCCACGAGTTGATTGAGAGCGATGACGATGATGATGACGACGATGAGGAAGATGATGAGGAAGACAATGATGATGATGATGATGAAGAGGAAAATGTTGAAGACGAAGAGAGGGCTGATGCAGGCATCGGGGAAGAGGAAGTCAACGGTGAAGAGTGTGAATTTGAGGATGATGATCCATTTCATTCACCCATGGTGAGTATCAAGTCCATATTTGTAATAACAGGGTGTCTAGCATCAGGATTTTCTCGATTCTTTCAGGATTTGAGGTCAATCAGGATCTAATCCCGATTTCATCAGTATAAGAGGAAAAATCGGTATTAAAATCAGGATTTGAGAAGAGTCGGCCGTCCGATTTGATTTTTTTATCAAGCTATTTTTGTGAAGTTACACTCGCCTGAATGGCCAATCGAGTCTGGTCCATTAACATTTTTTTCAATTTTCATTGATTCTTACTTGTTTATAATCATTAGAACTTAATCGTAGAGTTCTGCTTTTGCATATGTTTATGCAGGAATTTTAATTTTTCTCCGCAAATAATCAGGATTTGGAAAAATTATGAAATCAAGATAAAGCAGTCAATAATCAGGAAAAATCAGGATTTCCCAAAATGAAAAAAAAAACTGGACACCCTGAATAAAGGATGCCGGGGAGTAGACACCAATTACTCCATTCTATAAATTTCATGTCAGTATTTCTTCTCTTTAAATGTTTTTAGCGATTCAATTACCCAATCACAGTGAAGAAGTGACTAAGAAACAAAGTCTATCATGATTTAATATCAAATTTTTTTTCTCTCTGTCTAAGGTGGAATCAGACATTCTCTTCCTGAAAGGGCAGATTTACCAAGAGATGAACTTCTTAGAGTACTCTTCGAATAGCTTCAAACAGACACTGATGAAAGACATTTACCATGCTGGAGCATTCACCGCTCTAACAAAGCATCAAATGTTGACTGAAAATGAAGGTATGTAATTACTGCCTTTCTTTTGTCTACTCTATGGACTCATCGATTATGAAACTGCAAAACATACCTACAGTAACTTAAAAAAGCTTGACTAATAACTTAGCTATTTTACTTACTTAACTTTGTTAAGTTTTTTTTTGTGTGATATCAACTGTGAATTTTTGCCGCATTGCAGGTTTCTTGTCACATGTCACTTTCCTGAAGGTTGGATCATTTATATTTCAGAAAACTGCATGTGATTTTTTTTGCCCTCTCTAGCATAATGTCTGAAATTTTGTGCTGGAATGACCCGTAAAACTCTCTTAAAAATATGGTCAGAGCAGAAATTATGGCACACAGCAATCATATCATGTGTTTTTGTTGATACATTTACATTTTCAAAATGAGGAAGAACGATTTTAACCAAAAATGCATAAAATCAAGATTCATCGATGGAACTTGATTTTAAGGGAATGATTTCATGGATGTCATATTTGGTGTCAGAATGTCATGCGATATTTTGCATCGATTAGTTCCATGTGCTCAGCTGTTTGTCATTTTTTTCGAATTTTGATGTTGCTTTTCTGTTGTCACGAAACTAAAACATTCACTCACCAACTTTGAAAAACAAATTCAACTTAAGAAAGGCAAGGTTTTTTTAGAGGAGAAATATTGCACTCGATACTGTTAAAGAAACTTAACTCAAATGCCATAAGTTTCCCCTAAAAAACCCCTACTTTTCTTACATTGACTTTGTTTGTCAATTTGGTAAGTGAATTCTTTAGTCTCGTGACAACAGAAACGTGATCTCTCCAGAAAAATGATAAGTAGCTGAAAAGATGGAACTAATCAATGCAATATATTGCATTTCCCTCTGACACCAAATATGATGTCCATCGTATCACCTTAAGAACTATGAACAAGCGGGAAAGCTCTAATTTTTAGGTATTCAAGAAGCGCTCAGCAAAGGGAAAAGTGGGAGGATTGAAAGAAAAAAACGCGGCTGAAAAGTTGCATTTCTATGATAACGGTAATGCAACGGCTGTGGCAAAAAGTTCGGATGAGAAGAACTCAGTACCTGGACTCACAGACATAATAATAAAATAACTACAAACTTCCCAGCAAAAAAAATTCGAAAATAACATTTTCGAAAAAAATGATAATATTTTGATAAAATTTTGATAAAATAGGTTGATTTTATTTGTTTTTTTGTTTTTATCCGCTAATTTATATTAAATAATGTTCAAGGGGGTATTATTAGCTACAAAAAACAAAATTCTGATAAAATCGTCGGCCATGTTTTGTTGAGTCGATGAGCCATTCAATTGCTTGAGCGCTCTACTATAGAAGAACTCTAGTGGCAAAACGAAAACGAGAATAGCCTGCCGATTGGCTGAGCTCTCAAAATTGTAGAGTTTTCAAATTTACAAAAATGATGCCAGAAATGAGAAGGAAAAATCTAAGTATCATCAATCATTGTAAAAGGCACTTTTACTATTGTATATTTTCTTCTACTTTTCTACCATCGATTACAAGAGAGAGAGCCTCAACCATCTCTCAAGTCAAGATTTTCTTTAATTTTAATGATCAATTATTTTCTCTCTTGGTTTTCATTTTTTCAGAAAGTGATCTCTTAGACTCTTTAGACTCTTTTAGTTCCAATTCCAATTCAGAAGATGTCAAGTTTGTAAAGTCATTGTACGCCAATATTTTGTACAAGTACAAGAAACCTCCAGAAATAGACCCTGATCTTGAAGAAAGTTGTGATATTCTGATTGCCAAAGCTCAAAGACTTTATTATGAGTGTCGTTACCAACAATGTTTTGACATAGTGGATCAGTAAGTTTTCTAATTCGATTTTCTTCATAATTAAAGTACTTCTTTTAAGTTGGCTGTTATGATGATCAGTGCCTTTCATGTGCTTTTCAGTGTGCTTTCATGATGATCATCTGCTTTTTTTAAGTATTGACCTTGATTTTGAAGGCTCTCTTAATCGTTCGGTTTTTCACCCTCGTCATCTCATTCCATTATTTTTAATTTATTTTGAAAGTGTCTTGGAAATCAAATCAATTGGAAGTGCTTGTATGTTAAAAACTGAATCAGTGAATCATTTATTTTTCATGATTATTAACGAGTTTTTTAAAGCACAATATCTTGGTCAATACTGAACATAGAAAGTTGCTGCTTAGACAGATCTTATTATTTTTAGCTAATCTACAAGAATGGTGCATCAAAACATGATTCTGTGACCAACACTACCGACGTTTTTGAGCTTCCACCTTAAGGCACATTTTTTTGGGCTGTTTTTTTATCGACTGTGTCATATTTTTTGCCAGCCTTACTCTCTACATCGTTTTTCCTCGAAAGAACCAAAATCCGTAAAATTATCTCCCTCTATCCTAGAATGTCTCAAAAGTCACTTTGTCCAACTTGTTGAAATATTTATCTCTGCTATTTTTCATCAATATCAATTTCTGCACTAAATCACTTCATCGCGATTCGTTTCAGAGTCCTGAAAAGAGATATTTACCACCCTAGTGCCTTACTCCTTCGAATAGTCTGTCTAGTCGAACTGAACAAAACGAATAGTAAGTTTCCAATAATTTATCCTCTATTATAATAAATGAGTCATATTTGTAACTTTTCGAAAAGGAAAACAGCTCGCTAAAGTCCTCCTAAGAATAGATTTTGATCGTAGTCATTTCTCACCTCCTTGTCTATCGAAATACACAACAGAAGTATAGATGTTCATTTCGACAGCGTAAGTCCACAATCACATATCTTGTTTGCGGTGTCTGAAAATCTCGGCCTCTATCTTGCTTTTTTAAAGGAGAACTAATTGACATCATTCCTTGAAGTTTTTGCAGAATTTTCTTAGCACAGAGAAGAAAAATCACGGCAGAATTAAAGAATTGCTGTTGAGTAGTTTTCCGTTTAAAAAATGAATTATGACAGGAAGTCTGCGACATTGCAAACCGAGTTATGTGATTGCCAACTTACACCATCGATTTGCTTAGGTGCAATGAATGCTCTCATTATTTGACATAAGTAAAGAAAGCTATTTATGTGCTTGTGGCTTACAGTCCCCATGGCACCAGCGGGAGAATGCACCATTGAACTTGTATTTTTTGGTTTTATTG